>KZ868958.1:90526-112057 GCA_003456935.1 Machilis hrabei | reverse complement strand
ATGAAATGCTCAACAATTTGCCTCAACTGACACGGCCAGTCATGCACGAATTCAGCACCGTTCGAGGATGAGAGTGTGTCCCACATGCCGATTGCCGTAGAAGCAGAAATAGGTGAGGACAGTCCATTTGAAGATGATCCCGATGAAGAGGGCCTCGACATGGCACCGCAGATTGAGAGCTTCGTAGATGAAGTGCCATCGACATCTAAGAAAATGCGAGCATGAATACTGCCTCATTTTGTGCTGTATGCGTCTTGATTAAAGATTAATTCCACATTTGAAAAATTTAAATTGTTTTTCATTCATAGTACCTCAAATCTCTACTCAGCGTGTATATACTGATATAACTATAGGCCAGACAAATTAGATTAAAAAAACCCGTTTTGAGGAATTAATTCCCAGCATGCTGGAAATCGTTTCAAAATAACGTTAAATTTTATTCTCTAAAACTTTTATTCTATGGGTTTTTTCAATAGGAGTATCTGTTTAAAAGATATGTGGTCCTGGAAAGTCGCAAAATGTAAGTTTGCACTGNAATGAGAAAATTTTCCGGTTTCTAACTTTTGATTTCGGCTATACTACTGAACCGAATTTGAAGATTTATATGCTCATTCTACGCAGAATTTAACCCTCTTCAATATTGAAAGGGACGCCATTTTCCGTCCGACGCACTGTTTTCGAGGTACAAGCAAAAAACTGAAAAAAGTGCAAAAATTTACTTTTGGGGGGCTCCCATTAGTGAAGCTCACCTCCTGGGATGGTGCAAATTCAGATTACACTTATTTAGGACCAAATGAAGGTATTGAAAAGATTTCCAGCTTGCTGGGAATTAATTGCTCAAAACGTTTTTTTTGGATCTAATTTGACTGGCCTATGTCACAGGAGAAGAAATGTATACAAAATAAAATCAGTTTCGGCCATTTTTGAAAATGGCGTCTAAAACACCCGGTCCAGAATATGGTGATGTCTACCCAACTTTTTCTGATTCACCTATATGTACTTCAATCGATTCTGTTGGTTAGACAAATCAGTACAAAAATTTTTACGGGAGTCCAGTACAGGGACTGTATTATTATTAAAGTTGTGGACGAAAGCGTTTATATACGCTCTGTACGTAACAGGCTTGCACCACATTTCGTCTTTGTACCCCTCGCAATTCGTTTCAGTCTGAAGCTCAGGGGAAACAGCTGAGCTATATCAGCCATATATCCGCGCTGACCAGGCCCATATTTGAACCCTAACTCATGCGCATTAAGCATGACCGTCCTATAAAGAAATTTAGACCTACACTCTAACTCTGCCAGAGCTACAATCATATCTATGGCTGCTAGCTCTTCCCCAGAGGCATTCTCCCATAACGATTTCTTGGTTGAGTCTACTGATCAACATGTACAGATAACCCTGCTTTATATATATATAGTATTCCCCTTGACGTCACACACATTGTTATTATAGTGTTCTATTTTTAAGAGTTAGTGAATTAATTACTTACATAGGAGCGAATGCGATTTTGAGCCCAAGTGCAGTGTTCACGCATATTAGCCGTCAGAGGATAGAAGAATTGTTGCAGTCTAATGACACCAGTCTTTTCGATGCAATATTCCGGGAATGCAGATCCCAGTATAAATTCTTCGATTAATCCCCCTATAAGACTGTGTTTTCACTTCACTGGAAACTTCTCCACAACATCGTCATTTATAATTTTCCTGTACTGATACAAGGATAGTAACACAAATGTAGGACTACGTGTCTACCTCCTCCCCAATACCACCTAAGCTAGCTATTTTAAATGTTTACTGTTTAGTATCTCCATTGCTGTACATAAATCTAATTGATTTGTCTGTGAACACCCTGACTTTATACTTCTTTTAAATGTTAATTACGTCAAACAGAAGGTATGTTTCTTTAAATAGACACACTATAACTGAAAATTATGCTTACCTTAAATTAATCTCCTTGAGAATCTGGAGTGTAGTGAATATGCCAACTCTGAGGATTTTCTCGTTGCGCAGTGATTAACATTTAAATCTGCATGCAATTTGCTTCTATAACTGTAGGAAGATGGTGCAATGTTGAATAATGTTGGGCAATCTAATTTTTCCTTTTTCACCACACCTCTGTAAATGAGTTTCGTTATGATTTTCGCCCTCTCGATGTCCTTAGCATAAACCGTGTTGAAGGTTTTAGTCAATAAATGCATTTATGTCCCCAATGATGAATATGGAATTTCTCCGTATTCCCAAGTATGCCATTCAAATTATTACGTATCCACTGATTTTTTTTGTTTGATGTTAAAGTCTAAAACACTTTCGGGATACGGTGGCTGTAACATCCAACGTGTCACCACGTTTGTCTGCACACAATATACAGTCATTTATTTAGCTAAAAGCTTTCCCATATTCGATAACCTTCAAAATCAATAATGATGCCCATACTGTAATGTGAAGTATTTTCTGAAAACCCAAGATTTATATATACTTTTTAATACAATTTTTAAAACAATTGACGTACTTTTTTACTTGCAATAGCTTTCAAGAAGAATCTCTCATCTTGAAAATGAATAATGATGTCCCTATTCTAATGTTAACTCTGAAAATTTTATTCATAATGCACTTAGACGTTAGTTAATAACTAACATTTGTTATGTCCCTCATGAAAATTGTGCATTAGATCTTAAATACGTTAAAATATTTGTTTCATTTTAATGTCTTTACTTGTCATTGAATGATTACCAGCTTGTTTTGTATTAACTAGGTCGATATTTCTTACGTTCTCCAAAAACTAATCTTTGAAGTTGGCTTCGGTGAGATATCATTGATATTCCTTGCTCAAAACAAATGCATTGTAGGGTCTGTAAGAAGCTCCACATAGCACCTTTGTAATTTTTAGACATGCATTCTAAGCTAGTCCAGTTGGTGTGTAGAAATAAAGTGCCTTCAAAGTATAATAATCATGGCATATAAAACGAAAGTTGAAGTACAAAACTTGTCATACAAAAATAATGATAATCACCCACAGTCTGCATTTGAAATGTATTCCACACGTTCATGGAATCTTGATAGTTTGAGTCTAAACACGATTCATCAGTTAGTTGTTTGTAAAAGGGTTCTTGACGTAGCAGTTGCGTTTCGTTAAACTTGTCTGGAACTGTTAAGTAATCGTATGAAAAAATGCCTATTCTTAGAAGCAGTTGAACCTGGTCGCTATTCGAGAATGCCCGTTATAGATTTCCAAACTTATCCTTGGCTTCCAAAGCCATTTTTTGAACTACTTTCTCCAATGAGGCATTGATAAANTTTAGCGAGTGAATGAATCTTAAGTTTCCCAAAGATATATATATTTTTCAAAATTGTTGGGAACACATGAAATTAGTTTATTACCATATGAAACTAATTCTGTCATAATAAAGTGTGAATCGTAACTCCTTAAATTATGGAATACAACTGAAATAAAGTAAGCAAAACGGTAGTTAAAATTGCATTTGTTATGGGCTGCTCCACGGTATTGTCCAGTTATATGTCAGTGGTCTCTCACTTTATCATGTTCAAGAAGCTAATCATATATATGACAAGGCGTAGCTTTTTCGAATAACTGCTCCTAAACGTTGTTAGCATCATAGGATTAGCGTCCTTCTTCATTTATTTGATGTAAGTTTATTCATCCTATAACAACAGGTCCGCAGTAGACAACCAGTTTTTTCATTAGAAAGCATCCCGTAAGTTCTTCATGACAAAAACGGTGAACATGTCACCGACAGTAGTAATGTTTCCCGTTATGCTTTGTAATAAAATATTCAATCACACCGGTATAACTTTTATCTTAATTATGTATTAACTTTTCAACTGTTAACATGTAATATCGGTAAAACATCTCCAATACACATTCTATCATTATCTGTATGTATTTTATGTTTAAAGCGTTACTGTATATACTGTTAGTTTAACTTGGTATTGTATCTTGAATATAGTTTCATGTATTGTGTTTGTGTATTTTGACATTCAAATGTTACTATGTAGTAATATCTCTAAATTATCTGCGATTCACATTCAGAACAACAAAAACGAAAATAAAATTGTGTATTCCATATATTTGTGTTTTTTCCTCTTCCTTCCTCATTGAAAACATATGTTGTTTTCTTACAACAAATGTTGCAGAAGTTGTCTATACTTCATTGAAATATATAGTGTGTTCTAACAAATAATGTAGCACAATTTGTCTATATTTATATTGAAGTATATACGGTGTGTTCTTACAACAAATATTGCTTAAGGTGTCTATACTTACATTGTATATTGTGTGTTCTTACACAAAATGTGATAAAAGTTGTCTGTACTTAAAATTTAATGTAATTTTATTGATATCGATTTGAAGAGACAGCAGGTTTGCATTGCTATTTTGCATAACATAAATCAGTTTCACATTGAACTTTAAATTACTGTGGGTATTGATAAGTGTTGAAATTAAAAGAACCAACCACCAGCTATCTATCTAATTAGCGGGATGTTTTCGAAACTTTCATGATGCAATATTACTGATTTATTTTCGGAAAACTATAGCTTTAATACTTGTACGTTGAATTAATTTGTTTGCACATGATTTTACACTTTTATAAACATACGAGTCTTTCTACTTTTTCGTCTGGAAACAACTGTGGTGAAATAGTTGCGTGAGTTTCAAGACAAGTAAGAAAACAGTGTCACCACCCTATGTAGATAACACTATGACGGATAGATTATGGCGACTTCTAAAGTATTGTCTTGTAGAGAAATTTTGAAATGAAAACTAACTCACACCGAAATGTTCAACGTCTTAGTTGGCAAAACATTTCACTCTGAACTTCAAATATTGTGGGGTGCCAAATAAGCGGGGTAAAAGTTGCATACAATACTTTTATTTTGGTGGAATCCAATCTACCCATAATAAAAACATTAGAGAACTAACTCCCTGCAGCCAAGTATAAAGGGTTATCCACTGAAAAAGTCTGCCTATGTGTGAAGCAATCCACATTAAGTTATAACAACGTTCGTGGAGTAACGTTAAAAGCGGAATCCTTTCGATAAGTGTTCAATGTAAAAGAATCATCCACAGGCTATGTGCCAAGTGAGTTGTATGTTTTCGTAACAATCATTGTGGAGTGCTAATGACGTTTTTTTGTCGGAAAAATTATAGCCTTTCTAAATATGTAGTGTAATTAAAAATGAATTTGTATAAATACGATCATAATATCATGTCGAGTGAAATATTTTATTTATTAACAAATACATTTGTTNGTAAACTTTATGGTGTTTTATTATTTATACTGTTTGTCACGAATTAAGTGTCGCAACTTTATTTTTGGAATATTGCAGACGTTAATATTGAGGATATGTAGTGTTTAACGTCCTACCGACACCTGATAGGTCATTCAAGGACAATTTTAATTGTGAATATTGAGAATGAATGGACAGCACAAATAACCATTACTTACGGGGATTCAAAACCACAACCTCTTAGGGCCACAGAACGCTGTGCAAACCAATGGACCAAATTTGTTGGCTATGTCATTAATAAGGTAAGATTAACACATTTTTCAATGAATGCTGGGTAGCCTAGCTAATGGGCTTCCACTTTTGCTTGCATCGCCATTGTAGAATGTGGATTAAAATATCTATGTCACACTGCTTGTGACTTAGGGTGAAAAGTTAACATGGGTCAAATTTCAATGATACTTTACGAACAAAAACAAACACTACCGCGTTCTAGCAAGGTGGCGATGTAACCAGAAGGGCCAGATCCGAGGACCCAACAACCCTAGCTAGGGCTGATTTATATCCCTAAGTATAAAGGTTAATCCTATGAACGAGTTTGCCTATGAAGCAGTCCTCACTAAGGTATCAGCTTCTTTCTGGTGAAAGAACAATATACAACGTCGAGGGATGGCACTGAAAAATAAACAAAAAAGCAGGGAGAATCATTTGAACATGTTCACTCTCGTAGAACTGCTAAAACAAAAGCAAGCTGATAATGTAGCTCTAATAGCGTTATTGNACAATTGTAATGAGCATCAAGCCTCCAAACAGAAATGGAGGCGCCTGGATGCTTGAATTCGTACGTTGAAACATCGACTGGAAGTCCACGATATTGATTTAATACAGTACGTGGATGCAGTGTCATACTGTGATCATTATGACGTATAGCGTTATTCATAATTATACGGTTTAGTTATCAAAAAAGTAAAGACATATTAAATTTAGTTGAGTATTATTTGCATGTTTAAAGTCTCGTTAAGCACCAACGTGTTTGCTGCATTACCTTTTTTATGAAACTTTGTTTCTTACCTACAATATTGCGTTAATCATGCTTTTTATAAAACTNAAATTCCATTTTCCAACGCATATGGACTTATCTTTGCCAGCTCAAATACAAAGAAAGTCATAAATCTATTTATTTAATTTACTTAATCTTATATTAGGGGAGCCCAGGGCAAAATTATCCCATGGTGCAAAACAATCACCCTCAATTACAGATAGGATAGTGATGCCACTTGTCGGACGGCAAGTGAAATAGTGTAAATTAGCGGAAGGAACTGTTTTGTGTAAGCAAAGTTCAGCAATTTGGCTCTTATTGAGAATTATCATCGGAAATGTTGTTTTTAGATGTCCTGATATAAGATAAGTGCAATTTTCTTTCCTTTTTGTCTAGTGTATAGTAGAAACAGCCAGAGAAATACGCATAATAATATAGTTCGTTAAACGTAGCTGTAACATCTGCTCAAGATGGCTGTCTCTTTGGAGCTTCGCGTTTATTCTGAATACTAAGCTTAGGGCAAAACGATCAGGCTTGGGGATCGTTATGCCCCAGAGGGATAATTTTGCCCTGAATGTTGTTCGTTGCTACCCTACTATAAAGTATTAATGTTTTTATATAAAGTATTTTCAGTTTATTTAACGATGAGTTTCTACAACACTAATAGAGTATAAAGTGCCGATTTCGCAGCCGCTGACGTAATAACCTAATTATTTCGAAATTTTTTCGATTTGTTTCGAAAATTTGTCCATATTTTAACAAAACCCCGGAACATTTATTTTTAAAAGATTTGTTCGAATACATTTTCGATATTTTTTCTGAACACATCATCGGAACTCTGTTTAAATATGGTTTAGAAAAATGTTTAATAATTTTCCAAATTTGTTTGCCATATCCTTGGTGTGAATTACAACATCAGTCATGTGACCAGTACTCTGTTTTTCTCTGATGGAGACAAAATTTTTCCATAAATTTTTTGATGTTTTTCTGAAGTCATCATCGGAACTCTGTTCAAGTATGGTTGAGAAAAATTTTCATTAAAAAAAAAAACAAGTTTTTTCGAAAAAAAATATATTTTTTTAAATAATTTTTCAAATATTTTGTTTCCATTATCAGAGCTCTGTTCAACTCTGGTTGGAACAATTTTCAACAATTTTTAAGTTAATATTTTTCGATATTTTCGATATTTAGTTGTTTTTTATATTTTCTTGGGGGCCGAAAATACGTCTCCAAGAAGTCACTATGTTACTGATATCGATGTTAATTTGTTTTGATATTTTCGCTGGGGCCAAAAATACGTCTCCAAGAAACCATGCTGCTACTGATATCGATAGTCAGTTGTTTTTTATATTTTCGCTGGTGCTGAAAATACGTCTCCAAAAAGTCATACTGTTTTTGATATCTATATATTTTTTGTTTTGATATTTTCTTTGGGCCGAAAATATATCTCCAAGAAGCCATTCTGTTTTTCAATATTTTCTTTGGGCCGGAAATATACCTCAAGAGATTATTTAGTTTTGCGTATACGTAAACTCTAATGAGCGGATATTTCACTTCGCCTATGAAAGCTCTAGTAAAAGTCATGCCACCCCTCACCCTTTTCCAAGACTTGGGCCTCGCAAGTTTAAGCTGAAGGCTTAAACCAGGCGTGTTAAGTGTTTTTTTTTGTTATTACTTATTTTGTTTTAATTTATAATGTTTTATTATTTTTTATTACTATTACCACTATTGAAACACATTTATCAGAAACAACACTTCACACGTACAAACAAGTTGGCGACGTTTATAATCTTCAACCAACTACAAACATTCAAGTCGGCGACGTTTATAGACTTCAACCAACAATTATGGAAAAGGTAGATTAACTTGTATTAATTTGCTAGGAAATTTGTTGTGACCAATATTGTTTTCCACCACCTCAACGGCAGGTAAATATGTTTTGTAATTATTGTATATTATATGTTGTTTAGATGTTGCGTTTTACGTCAAAATAAAAGGAACGTACTGTAAATGTTTTGAGTACGGATTCACATCAAATTAATTAATATAATTAAATTCCATCCTTTAGACACGTACTGGCTTGTAAGGGGAAATACAAAATTCTAATGTTGCACTTAATCTAGAATCGTTTGCACCCCTAAGTTTTCCCTTACACAATATACATACATTAAGAATAAATAGCTTCCCTTCTATTGCATTGGACGTGAATAAGTGTATGCTAAGCGTCAGTTGATTGTTAATTAGTTACTACGTTCGTTATTCAGAACCCACGATAGCGTCACTAAACGAAAGCAGGATGACATATCACCGCCTTCTCGATCCTGGCTGCCTATTCTTGTGACACGATTTAAGGCTCAACCAAGCTCCTTTACGCATCGCATCGCCACGCAACGCGAGAGAATTTGAAGGCTGCTATTGGTTCGTTTGAAATGTGGCGCACAAGGTTGTAGCACGTCCCAACTCATTTAACGCGCGCGAGTCTTCATGCTTATTTCTATTTTTTACGCATCGTAGCGCGCGTAACGCGTAGATTTGAAATTGATGTTGTGTAAGGTCTCTATTGTGCGCAGAGACAACATAAGGGAACGGCGCCATTGTGAAAACCGGGTATGAAAGTATAGGAAGTGATCAACCTTTGCAGAGCAGAATGAAGAAGAGAGACTGACCAGGTCTTGAAACCCTAGCCATTCTAGTGCGAGGATATGACATACACGCTTAATAACATTTATCTCGTGATCATATTTTCATTCCCTATGAAACTGACGAATGAATATACCAATCAAGGCGCTGTTACAATTCACAACAAAAAGTCAATTTACGCTACTCGTTTGTTTAAACAAAATTCATGCTTATATACGCATCGCATCACAAAGCTAAGACAAGTACGGTCAGTATTGAAAACGACAGTTTCCCAGGAGCGTTGCGTGGCTTTGCGATGCGTAGTCGAGCTTGGTTGAGCCTTTACGTGTTATAGCGGTGGGGAAGCGTATTTACTATTTTCTTTCTAGACAGCGGCACCAGGACAATTTTTAGTATAGAAATCGACCACCGCCTACTAGATTCTCGCTGGCGACACCAAATCCCTAAGTAAGGACGCGGTGATATCGACATACAGTAGTACAACACATTATAATAGTTGCTCGTGTTATGATGCGTCTAACAAATATCTTTGTGGTGCATTTCTGCNTTCAACTTTCCCACACAGTATGCAATATCCTATGGATATCCAGATATGGTCTACAATGTCCAGATAACGTTATGTTCAAAAATAATATTGTGTGGATATTTACATAATAATGTCGTAAACGCTATATTGTATCGACAATTTCGAATTGTATATTCAAAAAACATTATTGTATAGATATTGTAGGGACATTTTGAATTGGACGATATAAAATTAATATTTTTTTATGTACAGATTAACCAAAACTGATTCGCATCATTCTAGTTATAAATGTTATTTGTTCAGTTATATTTAAAAACAATTCTTGAATGAGATAAACGTATTCGATAGAGTTTGATGAAAATTGTGTGATAGTCTGGAGTGGTTAGATGACCTGACTCTTGATCCGGAGGTTGTGGGTTCGAATCCCGCGTAAGACATGGATGTTTGTGATGTCGAATATGTGTAAAATAGAAAGAGAACACATAACGAAACAAGATCAAGGCTCAGAAAGCAGAAACAGTAAAAAAAAGGGTCTAGTGGTTAGCATAGCGAGCTCTGGAGCGAATGGTCGTTGGTTCCAATCCCACCCAATGCATATATTTTGTTAATCTTCATTAATCATTAAAACAATAAATCAACCATCAGGTGTCGATAGGACGTAAAATCTTTTTTTAATTTTGTGAAAATATATTATTGGTGCTAAATGTACTATAAATGTTGTATAATTGTCCCTACAATATTGCTGACAACCTTCTGTGGATATTGTATGGATCTCCAATTTACTGACATTCGGATAATGTACGTATAGTTATTAGACCTAAATCGTCCGAATCTGGATATTGTATGGATATTGTCAATATCCACGGCCATATATTGTATGGATACTGTACGGATATTCAATGGTGTCTGGGTTGTAAATCAGACGATGGAAAACAACACATCACATGAATTTGCTTACATGAAATACCGTCTTCAGCTAAAATAAGAGATAAATGGCTGAAAGTAATATCGCTCCAAGACAATATCAAAGCGATATGGACACCATCAGATCGCTCGCGCATTTGAACTTTATATTTTCGTGGCGACGATTACAAGGAAAATTGTAAACGAGGCTGTTGAAAATAAATTTAGTCCCAAATGTGTTTTTCGGTAATCCGTCGTATGTTTAACCTCCACACAAGAAGCCAAAGATAGTCTTGGATCGTACTTATAAAAACCTAGGTAGGCGGCTTTGTAATGTATTCTTTTTTGATTTGAAATTGAAGCTCATTGGTTTTTAGTTTTCAGGGTCAAATGTGTTTTTTAATGGTAGCATATGTTTTTATTTTTTTTTACATTTAAATTGAAGAAGAGTACGAAATAAAATTAACTAGTCTGGAGTTGGGCAAGTGGAACTCTGCGTCAAGTGGAACTGTTTTTTGTACTTATTTTTAGTTAATGGTTCAACGCTTCTCACGCTTCATGATGATTAAATTGTGCCATTTACTCGACACATAGTCGGTGGTGGGTTCTTTTACATCGAACACTTACCGAAGGGACCCTACATTTATCGTCCCTCCCGGAAGACGCCTATGATCATACATTAGAGTGGAATGCTTCACAGGCAGACTAACTTGTAAGATAACCCTTTATACTCAAGGCTGGGAGTCAGCCCCGGGATTTCAACGGGAACTCTCAATCAAGTGGAACTAAGATTTTCAGTCCAACACTACTTACAATTTTGAAAAAATAGGAGGCTTAGGCTACAGCCCTTTTTTTCATAGGCTACTGTATGTTCTTTTATAATTGCAAAAACCATTAATATGGTTATTTGTGCAACCCCCCCCCAAAAAAAAAATGGTTTGGGGTTGACACATTTGGGCAAAGTCAAGTTTGAGAATACTGTTAGGAATTTACATGATATTGCAACTAATTTGTATACTTTGAAACCTCATCTTTCGAGTGGCACTACTTAAAACATCCTCCGTGATCTCCTTCATCACTTTTCAAGCACTTAACTCGCCGTCTGCAAACGAAAAACAACATCTGACACCATACGTAAAAATGGTATACACTCTGAGGAGCCGCAACATTTCCAGTTTGACTTTTTAAATTTCGTACTGAAAATAAAATTATTTCAATCTTAACCTTTGAGAACGTAACAAGTTGCTTCATCTTGACACGTGTTTTTTAGTTAGTGTTGCAACCACTCTTGAACTAGGGACTAGTTAATATTGTGACAAACTTGAAACTTCATTATAGGCGCGAATTGATCCCCTATAAATACAAAACATTTTTAAGTGTAACCATTGTGCTGAAATTAATTACGATTATAAAATACGGTATAGAGTAAGTTAACAATTACAGGATCAAACACATTGTTTTACTGGTTCAATTTATCTATGCCGTGAACCCTCATTTTGTACACCATTTTACGCGTATGGCGTCAGAAATTCACTTTGATCTGCAGTCTGTGAGTAAAGTGCTTAAAAAGTGGTGAAGTAGACCTCATAGGAAGTTGTACGTAGTACCATTAGATAGATTTTGTTATAAAGCATATAAATCAATTCCAACATCAAGTAAATTAGTAATAGTATACTCACAATTCAATTGGCGCACGTATATCAACTTCGACCAAAAGTTGAGTGAATAAAATTTTATGCGTACATTTTAACTCAAAAATGAAACCTAGCAGAATTTCGCTTTGTGTTGCAGGTTTATTTATATTTGGACTATCAGCCTGTAAATTTACTTACCTTAAGTTAATATAAAGTTGATCTACTTCATACACATACAAACGTAGGCCAACCAAATAATTGTTTTGTCGAAATTTATCATCGATCTTATATTATGGGCTGAAGTTTTGAAAAAGACTTTACGCAATTACATCACTTTGACCCAGTATGCGGGAACGAAGCAAAATAAACAAAAATGTGTCTGTTTGTCTGTGTATTCTGTGGAGACGTTAACTCAAGAACGGTATAGGCCCTATCCGATTTGAAACATTCTTTCATCGTATTGTTTGTGTCGCTTCCATGGAGAGTTGATTAAATGTTGTAGGCATTCTGAAATCTTGACACAAAATGGAGGCCATTAAAAGTTTTCTAATGCATATTTTGTACATGTGGTAAGTTTTCAATGAAAATTGGTACCCGGGTAAAACTATTCTTACTTTTTTAAGTGTGATATATGATTTAGTCGGCCACCTTTAAACAAAATGGGGGCTATTAAAATGTTTGAATCGCTCTTACTTCCTCTAAAATATGTCGAATTTCACTTTTTTTCCTTTTTATGACTATAATATATATATGTTTATAGAGAATGTCCCAAAAGTCATTTATAGTTGTCTATATCTCCGTAAATATCCAAGATAAAAGTGGGAATTTAAAAACAAGTTGTTTGGTCATGAGGGTGAGACTCAAGAAACATTTCCGAAAATTTATTATTTATCCATCATTCTCCCCAGCGGGGGTTGGGATTTTTTATTTGACATTGCAAGTGGTATTGTGGGACGCATCATTTGTACTTGACATTCATCTGTAAAAACAATTTCAATTCATATATTCAGGAATAAAAGTTGTCAACGTCTGATATTATCCTTAAAAGTAATTTACAGTTGCCTATATTTTTAAAGTATTCAAGATAAAACTGTATATCCTGTTGCTGAGGGAGAAATGCGTTTGCAGAACATTGATTACCATAAAAATGATACGTATTCTTGGCAAGGCATATACACGGGTTGGAGGGGTAGCAGACAAAATGTTGTATATTTTTAGGCTACGCGTAAGTAAAGGTTAAAGATTATTAAAGTGAGGATGATTGTTCTAAATCAGAGCTCAGAAAGATAGTTGTATTGTTTAAATGCAATTGATATACGGCTTAAAATTTGAAACTGAAAAATGTATATTTTTTAAATATAAAGAGACTTGTTCTCAACCAAGATAACAGATTTTATTATTCCTAATTACTATGTGATATAACCTATTAATCTATTAATTATGTAGGTTTCTTTCACTGTGAATTTCTTTATTAGTTTGAGTTTTTAAAGTTATTTGGGTAGAAAAGGAAGTAACAGCTATTAATAATAATTATTTTGTACTTGCAAAACTGTGCAAAACGTGTGTTATTTATTGGGTAAATGATTTAATGTTGAATTGTTATAGCAGGTACTTATGAGCTTTGGCGTTATGCATCGGATGTAAGCGCTGCCATCTATTGGCATTTACCTCCCGCACTAAACGGCCCAAATGAACAGCTAGGCAGCTAAGGACAGTGCCAGCGACACTCTAGAAGGTGGTGTGACAACTTGACTGAAGAAAGTGCGATGTTTCCCTTTGGGAAGAGGATATAATATTTGGGTCTGAACATAATCTTTGGTGGTAAAGACAAGATGAGTCATCACTCAACACATGCATGAGCAAGAATATGCAGCAGTCAGACGTGAATGCAAAGGTCGTTTTATTTCTGTGTATATATATACTTTTAATAAAAAAAAAAAATAGTATCCAAGGTGATGGCAACATGTCGAAATACAATTTTTAGACTGAAAGCACATGAATAACTAAAGCTGTGTAATGTCTGACAATTCAAGGGTGCCCAAGAAACAATCGTTTAGGAAATATATTTACAACAAGGAACGGAAGAGAATTTTGGGAAGAACAAAAAAAGGATGTTGTAAGTACATTTCATATAAATATTAATCAAGTTATGTAGTTTCGGTTGTTACTGGCTGTTACGACAGTTCTACATTCCTTGTAGGAACGGCCATCTTGGGTCACGTGAGTATTACTGTCGTAATAATCGAAATAATTTGTCGGAAAATGTCAATCCACTGATACTATTGTAGGTCATATGGTCAACCAATCAGAACAGTAATAGCTGTGTCTTTCTTGTTTTTTGCTTACATTTGTAACTCTCTTTCGCTTTGGTCATACAAACAACTTCTTATCTTTGACAGAGTCAATAAGCTTATCGTCAAATCCCGTTTTGCTTTCAATCTTGGAGATTTTGTTTTGTTCTTGTTCCAATACAACTGTTGGCGTAATTTAAACGCACTACAAACGAAAGTGAATTCTAGAACAAAAGACGAACGAAGGCAAAATAACCACTACTAAATACTACAACCGACATACGACAGTATACAGAACGAGCATTAGCTTGAGGAAACACAGGTATCAGAGTGATAATGCAGACAAACTAGCCTACCTTTAGCATAACCTAGCTTCTGCGATCAAATAGTTTTCTTGTTGTTTGCTTTATCTATCCAAAGTTGTTTATGAAACTGAGTTTATATTTGCTGAAGTTCTGGTATTCCAGCTTATTTCTTAGAACCCTCACGTGTTTTGAAAACCATGTGTTTGCATAGGCCTGATCATTAAGGTGTTCGACGCATCAATGTTGTCGGTTTTCGAAGCACTATTTTNGGTTAGAATAGGTCAAGAATAATATTAGGGGCAGAAGAAATTAGGTGTTGGAGTAGAATATGCAGAGACGCTATTGGAGTTGGCGAGTTCTTTCGTACTCGTACTGAGCTGTCGAGAATGGTTGAACAGTCGTGTTTTGAGTAGGAGAGATCTTCCGGTCTCCGTGAAAACCAAACCCTAGAATGGAGACAACCCTTGACCTGTCTCGAACACTGGAGACCTCTCTCAGACATGTCAGAATGAGTAGAAACTTTAAGAGTTTAAATCCTATAATTATACTAATTTAAATAAAATAAATGTGCTAGGGCTACGTAATAGTATACATTATAAAGTGCTGACAGTCAGGTAACATGCAAATTATGTATTTCATGCATATTATCACTGTGGCTAGTAAATTCGAGTTAAATAAATACCTAACTGTGGTATGTTTGGGATTGCAAAGCAGGTAGCCTTTCATCATTACTCTTCATATGTACACATGGTTTGTGCACTGTTGTTTCATTCATTTTTTGTTGAAAATACTCATTAATTTTTTGGTTGGAGTTGACTCCGCCGGGCAACATTTGGATAAGCTATATAAATGATACTGTGATGAATTTAAGTGATATTACACTTCGTTAATATGCTTTCAAACCTTATATTTCTATTGGTACTACTTACAGCTTCTGCAGATGTCTCCTTCCCAACTTTTCAAGCCTTTTAATCACTCAGTGCAGACCGAAGCGAAGTTTGTACGCCATCCAAGAAAATGCAATCCACTGTGGAATCGATGCAACGTTGCCACTATGACAATTACACATTTTCCGACTGAAAATAGCATTATTACCATCTTTGATTCTGAGAAGGCAACAAATTGCTTCATTTAGCTTTAATAAATTGTAATAACCCTAACAACGGCTCCTGAAAAGGAATCACGCATTTATATATTTAATTGCATAGGTGTAGGCTAAGCAAATACTGTGCTGAAATTAATTCCCATTTAAAAGATGTCATAGATAAATTGAACCAGTACAGAACTGTATTGTTCGTGATTTGTTAAATGCAGAGCTTCCGTGAAAATTAATATAGTTATAATGGATAACTTTGAACGAAAATAAAAAAAAATAGGTTAAAATGCTTTATCTTTTGGTTAGTTCGGTTAGGTTAGGTTAGGTAAGGTTCGCTTAGGTTAGGTAAGGTTATGTTATTTTAGGTAAGGTTAGGTAAGGTTCGGTAAGGTTAGGTTAGGTAACGTTAGGTTCGGTTAGGTTAGGTAGTCGACCTGCTTGGGGAGTAGGTGGAGTGCCTGACTCCTGTCCCAAAGGTTGTGGGTTTGAATCCCGCGTAAGACATGGATGTTTGTGCTGTCCTAAATGTGCACTTGTGTTGTCCTAAGTGTGTGCACTCACTGTTGGAACAAAAAGTGTTCATAATCTCCAGTAGCTACTGCATCAGAAGTAATGCCAACAAGGTGGTTCCTGGTGCGATAACACTAAAAAAAGGTTAGGTAAGATTACGTAAGGTGATTATCAAAGCTTATCAAGGCTTTGATAATCACCTTACATAACCTTTTGTTTTTAGGGTTATGCACCGGGAACTGCCTGTTGGCATTACTTCCGGTGCTTTAGCACCTAACATTTATGGCCAATTTTTATTCAGACATCGAGTGCACATACGTAAGATAACACAAGTGAGTTCTCAGATGGATGCCAACACAAGTGCACACTTAGGGCAGCACAAGCGTAACACCCAGCCCTAGCCAGGAATTGAACCTGGGCCCTCCGGCGTGCAATGCCACGGGACTAACCGCTACGCTACCGGGGCCGAAAACCTAACCTAACATAACCTTTTTTTTTTTGTTAGGGTTATGCACCGGGAACCGCCGTAAGGCACTACTTACGGTGCTTTAGCACCTAACATTTATGGCCATTTTTTATTCTGACATTAAGCGCACACATTTAAGACAGCACAAGTGAGTGCACGGACGTTTTGCCAACACAAGTGTACACACTTAGGACAACACCCATGCCCTAGCCATGAATCGAACCTGGGACCTCCGGCATGCAATGCCATGGGACTAACCACTAGGCTACCGGGGCCGACAACCTTACCTAACCTAACCTTACCTAACCTAACTGAAACTTACCTAACCTAACCTTACCGAACCTTACCTAACCTAACAGAACTAATCAAAAGATAGAGTATTTTAACCTATTTTTGTTTATTTTCGTCCAAAGTCGTCCATTATAACTATATTAATTTTCACGGAAGCTCTGCATTTAACAAATCCTTAAATTTCACGCACAATACAGTTCTGTACTGGTTCAGTTTATCTATGACATCTTTTATATGGGAATTAATTTCAGCTATGGTTTCACGTGCAATATAAGAAAAATTAAAACTCTGAAAACATTTAAATAAATTTTAAAGCATTTAAAGTAATTCGGTAACATTATTTTGGTTTTTGAAATAGGAAACCGTTAAATAACGGTTAGTATGTCCTTTCATCTGCATCCACCTAATCAACATCAATATCTAGTGACAAAACACGTGCTGTCTCTCCTTAGTCGGAAAATGTCAAATTGGCAACGTTGCATCGATTCCACAGTGGATTGCATTTTCTTGGATAGCGTACAAACTTAGCTTCGGTCTGCACTGAATGATTAAAGTGCTTGAAACGTTGGAAAGGAGACATCTCAGAAAGCTGTAAGTAGTACCAATAGAAAGATAAGGTTTGAAAGTATATATTAACGAAGTGTAATATCACTTACATTAATCACAGTATCCTTTATGTAGCTTATAAAATTTTGCCTGGCGGAGTCAACTCCCACCAATTTTTTCTTTTGCAACTGGGACGTACCAGATAAGCTAAGAGTTTGTGATTTTCTATTAATCAGTTATTAAAATGGCCCTTTAAAGTTGTAGTAAACCATTGCCAAACAGGATGTCATTGATATTACATTAATATATAATAAACAAAAAAAGTAGAGTACACTCTAAGGTATTAAACAGTTTTCATTTATGTATATAGCCTACAGTTTTATTGACGAGCTGGTAGATCTAGAGCGATCGTGACTTGTGTACATGCGCAGAAACAGCAATTTGAATGTTCTTTTCTTTAATAATCACCTTACCTAATGTAATCTAATTAATCTAAAAATAGAGAATTTGCATTTACAGTTTCTATTATTCTGTTCATATTCGTCCATAATAACTAAATTGGTGTTCACCTAACCTAACCAAACCGAACTAATCAAGTATTTGCACTTANATTTTTTTTCTGTTCCAATTCATTCATTATAGGCCCCTAACTAAATTAATTTTCACGTAGGCTCTAGATGTAATGAAGCACTTGTATTGGAGACTAACATTTTTATATAACTTTATTTCTAAAATGACTGAAATGAAATGCATGGTGGCTATGTTGATCATAGTAATTATATGTCTGCAATTAGACCCTGAATTATAATGCTAGACAAAATTAAAATAATGTGTTAATGAATAGCCTACAAAATTGTAAGCACAATGTAAAGTAAGAAACTGATTTTGGTGTGAGTATGGAAACTATAGGCCTACTTATTTTTTTTTAATAAGAAACTATATTTCACACATACGGCACAGCGTTAAAAAAGCATTTCGCTGTACATGTGTGTGGTGTCTATCAATTATAAGTAGTAGTATTAAAAGAGCAACAGTGCAGAAAAACGTACTCTTCTAAGACTTATTACGCTTCAAAAACCATTAGCATTATGTAGAGGTCAAGATTATACAAAATAACTACTGGTACCACGAAAGATATCTGTCATAGGCTACTGAAATATAGCATAAGTTTATCAAGAACTTGCATATTTTAGGCCTACAGAGAAGTATGTCTTGATCACGAGTTCTTCTGATACGATCAAGTTACACTGCTGAGTTAAATTCTAAGTTTGTTTTTACATGTAGTGTACATTCGAAAAATCCTGCAAAATTATGTTGACCCACCACGTAGTCCAATAGGCTATTATTTCATGGACTACTAGAACACAAAAATGTAGATTGTTGTTGCTTTGCATGTAATCGAAAAGTTTGTTTCATATACAGGGTGTTCGGAAATTCACCTTACAAAATGATATGGTATGTTCCTTGATTGAAATGGAGTGGAAAAGTTATTTTCCAAAAATTCCGCAGACCAATAGTTTTGGATTTATTAAAGGTTTAATCTGACCAATCACGGAGCGCGTAGCAGTCGAAGCGCCCGCCTCACGCATGGTACCACCAGTACCACTACGTGAAGCGGCCGCCTCAAATGCTACGCACTCCGTGATTGGTCAGTTTGAACCTTTAATAAATCGAAAACTATTGGTCTGCGGAATTTTTGGAAAATAACTTTTCCACTCCATTTCAATCAAGGAACATACCATATTATTTTGTAAGGTGAATTTCCAAACACCCTGTATACATATCATAAAGTACACAGCCGACCTGCTTGGCATGGTTAGAGGTTATCACAGCGCGCTCTGGCCCGAGAGGTTGTGGGTTCGAATCCCGCGTAAGGCATGGATGTTTATAATGCCCATTTACTTCATTAATTATAATAAATGACCTATCATGTGTCGATAGGACGTTAGACACTACATATGTACATCATTCGAAAGTTTACTTTCAAAGGAATACAATGTGCATATTAAGAAAATTTAATTCCCAATAACGGAAAGTACAGTCAAAATTAAAATCAACATACGAAGTAAACAATCTAAGCATAACTTACATTGTGTAAATCCATCGAAACTGTTACTAATTTTTAACGCTTTGTATTCCATTTGAAATACAGTTGAGCCACTCCGGCTTGAAAGGGGAAAAGCTGAAAAAAATAGTTTTCAGGAAATATAAATTATTTTTAGTGAGGCAGAAAGGTAAAACTTTGAACTTCATGAATCTGATAGATTTGTTTGTAATTTTTTTTTTTCAGTTTTAATGAGTCACGGAACTTTATGGTTTAGGTCAAGTCATATGATAGGAAATTTCTACCAATTAATTGGGAAACTTTATTTTCTAAGGTATCAGCTGTTGACTTAATTTCAATGATCCATGAGTTGAGGTTGTGTTTGGAGACTACATTGTGATAAATAAATGTCCATTGAAGTATATATATATTTTATTAGTTAAACATTTAATAACCATGTTCTTGATGTAACATCCGTGACAAAAAAAGATCAAAAAGTTTTTTTTTCATTAAACAGTTTTTAATTTTTTTTCAAAACCTTAATAATGTTGACAAATTTTTAGTAAGCTGACCCCCGACCATTTGAAAGTTTTCATGAAAGTAATAATTTCTGAGAAATAGATGTCACGGATGTTACATTTTAGACACAGATCTGTGTTCTGTTCATTTGTCAAAAGCTTATTGCGACATTTCATTATTCTTTTATAAGGAGTTTCAGGAAACTCTAACATAGTCACCAATTATTGCAAGAAGGAGAAGAAGTAAAAAAATAANAAGAAGAAGAAGATAAAAAGAGGGAAAACAGTGCACTGTGTCATAGGCTGGAAAGCTGCTACAACCAGTGCAGTGTTGGAAAACTTCTAAGGTAACTTACTAGATATATATTACAATCTTTAATGGTAGTCTAAACATTGTGGTCTTCTTTTAATTGTGCATTATTTGATTCTCTGTAAGGTTCCATTCCTTTTTCATAGATGTTTTAGCNTTAATGAACTAGCATTTGTGCCAGTGTTCCAGCAGGCTGGTCTAGCCTACNTTTAATAACTGNGGAATTTGTGAATGAAAAAGAAAGGATCCAAAACTAAAANNANGNCNNNNATTTTTAGGCTTAGGCCTTTAACTTATTTGGAGTAAAAGAACTTAATTTATTAAACTTTTTGGTTTCTTTCAGATCATGGCACCCACTACATCAGCCCAACNAATGGCAAAAATGAGAAGTAAAATGAAAGAAGATCCCAAAATGTTAGCAGAATATCTTAAAAAAGACCGAGAGAGGAATCAAATGAACAGAAAAAAGGAGAAAGAAAGGTGCGAGAAGGATGAAGAACTGACGAGACTTAAAAGAGAAAAAACTAGACTCAGAGAACAAGCATGGCGGAGACAGAAGCAAGTTCAGGAATCTGGTAACCAAACCCCAGAGACAAAGCTGGGTTCGTATTCTTCAGCGAGTAGCAAATTCTTAAATAAAAGGAGGGAAAACGTTCGAAAGACAAGCGGCATAAGAAACTTCCATCACTTCAAGAGAGCTAACAACAGTCACGTAGCTGCTGGACTTATCTCTCAGTCTGTTGTAATGGAAGTACAGGTTGCATTTTCTGATTCCAGAATGCTGTATCGTCAACATCGGTTGAGGTGTAATGATGTATATTCATCTGATGAATCTGATACCGGTAACCCTAATTTCGAGTCAGACATTGACGACGAGAATCCACTTCAGACTGCTGGGAGTAAAGAAGGTGAAAACACTGGTGGAATGTCTCCAACTGAACAGAAAGTGCAAATTGAAAAAATCTGTCCTGGTGCCTACGTCAAAGTTGCCATCATAGGTGAGGGAAAAGGTCAAATAACCCATAAATATGTTGCAGTGTGCCAAACAGAAGTTAAAGAGTCTGGTGACATAACAGTGGTTTTTCTTGAAAAGTTTGGAAAAAGTGGAAAAACCTTTGTTGCTAATCAGAAGGATGAGGAAATAAACTTTAAACAAGTGGAATCCA
>KZ868958.1:61971-73132 GCA_003456935.1 Machilis hrabei | reverse complement strand
TGGGATATTAAATGTGGGATATCCTACACGGGACATCCTTGGGATATTATATGTGGGATATCCTACACGGGACATCCTTGGGATATTATATGTGGGATATCCTACACGGGACATCCTTGGGATATTAAATGTGGGATATCCTACACGGGACATCCTTGGGATATTAAATGTGGGATATCCTACACGGGACATCCTTGGGGTATTATATGTGGGATATCCTAAACGGGACATCCCTGGGACATATATGGGATATCCCAGGGATGTCCCGTGCTGTTAGGGTTGAGCCGGACTGAAAAGAGCAATAACATATATTCCAAAAAATTCCAGAGGATTTAAACTTTACTGAATCCTTGTATGTAAAACGTAGTTTATGGTCCCTGCGGTTGCTGGGATACTGCTGTCGCAAGCTGCTGGAGTAGAAATGGAAAGAANGTTGTTAGATGGTGTAGTCCATACTCGCTCCGCACTTGAACGTTTCTCCATGCCACTGTCACAGACCTATTGTAATTTATATTTTTACCAGAACCAAGAGGAGTACCCAGAGTACGAATCCCTTTGTGTCCGAATCTAGAACCTATTTTAGAGTAGGCCTACAAAGAGAACAAAACATAATCGAAACCTTTAGATATACTATCTTTGTTCGAAACGTAAGCATATCGTGATCCGCATTGTTTTCTCATCACATGTACGCACTATGTGACGAGGTTAGAACAAGCAAATGTATTTAAAACTTGATGAAGATGGAAGATGAATTTAGACCAGACGATAAAACTTTAATAATCATTGTTCAGAGTTTTCCAAACATTTATGACAAGTTTCGGCAAGTTTATAGAGATTCAAAATCACGGTTTCGTATATCGTTGTTGAGCTGTTCTTCCCGGCTACCGCTGCAGAAGAGAAATGAGCATAAACACTGATCTAGTGGTACCCGATTACTAGCTTGTTGCGACAGCAGTATCCCAGCAGTGGCAGGAAGCATAACTATGCTTAACTTTCAAACCTGAAAAATACTTTGTAAGCGAAATAAGATAATTTGAATGACATGGTCACCACCTTCCAACCTGAGAGATATGGGCAGTGTCGATTAAAGACCTTATACATTTTCTAGCATGTTTTCATGTTTACAAATGGAGTAAGTTGCTGCCACTACCTTAGAGTTTATCTTATGTAATCCACTTCTAATAGCTGACACATATGCAGAGGTGGTTAGTATGTAGGGTGGATATTCTGTTTGGAGCAATGTTGAGTTTGAAGAAACATGGTTTGTAATTGGATATTATCACTTCCAAATCAGTTTTAAAGTTAATTAAAATGTACCAGTTACTGTGCCTAAAACTATTTTGAAACCACAATATCCTAAAAAATGTTGTGTTACTCCAAAACTTAGTGTTGCTACAAACTTAATGTCCACCCTAAATATTAATACAGTTTGAACACACAAACTTAAATACTGAGGGTAGGTCTTTTTTTAGCCTCACTTTTAAATTAAAGGCATTGTTGAAATAGATGTAAATAAATCAAATCAAAGAAAGTTTCTGCTCACTTGTTGATTAATGCTATTCTTGAGTTACTTAAATGGCTTTATTTCTACAATGTGCACAATTATTTTTGTGTATCTATTACCTCTAGAACTCCCTTTTTAAATCTTTGGCATTGTGTATGGCATTAAAAAAATACTCAAAATACAACAAAATACCGTAAAATGCAGTACAGCAACCTAAACACATGTACAGTCCCTGGCCTCACTACATAGTGCATTCCAGTCAAAACAAAACACAAGCGAAAAGTGAAGGGTGATGTCGAAAGTAATAACGAACATCAAACTGTTACAAAATCAAACAAAAGAGGCAGAAATATAAATAAAAATTCAAATCCCTGAAACTGATGGGCCTTTTAAATATGTAAATGCCCAGTCACACAGCTATAAATTATTTCTGTATCTAATAACTCTGCAACTATATATGCTACATCAAAAATGTATACATCAAAATAATTGTAAAATGTTACAGAATTTTGTAATGTAAAAATCTCAATCAATTTTTTTAATATCCTATTCCAGGTGTCTCCTTTAATAAATATAGTAAAAACAGCACAATTGCTTTCTTTTAAATAATATCTGTATAACTGCTTTTTTATCATCTAGACCTATTTCAGATGTGTAGCGTTATTTCCCTTAAGGAGGTATAGATACTCTACAATCTGTCATGTCATTGAATGAATGAGTGGATGATGAAAAACTACCCTAACCTAAAATGTACCAATTGCGATTGAAATCAATTCCAAAACTCTTATTCGATTTTATGGTTTTTAAAAACTGATGTCATGCAGTTAGTTGTCCTATTGGATTTTATGGTTTGTGAAAACTAATATAATCGAATTTCTCTTTCTGATTTTATAATTCTTAAATCCAACACCGTCCAATAGCTATATTGCTTTTGAAAATCAGTAAAATGCAATAGAAAACAGTAAGTTGAGATAAATTATAATTCTGAAAATCCATATAATCCATTTTTTCTATCGTATTATATGGCTCTTAAAATTTTCCTATCGTATTTTAAGGCTCTTAAAATCTGATACGGACCAATAACTCAATTGGTTTCTATTGTTTTTGAAAACCAATTAAGTCCAATAGAAAACAGTAAGATCCTATAAGTTATTATTTGGAAAACCGATATAATCCAATAGCCCTATCGGATTTTAGACTCTTAAATTCCAATTGAGTCCAATAACTCTATTGGTCTCTATTGTTTTTGAAAACCAATAAAATCCAATAGAAAACAGTAAGATCCATTAGTTTATTGTTTTGAAAACCAATAGAATCCAATAGAAAACAATAAGGATCTGAGGTGTTCCACGAAAAACCGATAGAAAATGGTAAAAACCAATAGAAAACGATACAGTCCAATAAAAACCGAATGAAATTCTTATTGTTTCCGATAGAAATTTCCATAAGGGTAACTCATACTCTTAAATTGCCTGCTGAGTATACACTTCTTAGGATGTCCCATAGATGGCATTTTAAGGGTTTTGCTCATTGCATTCACTAATGTCTTTCAGGGAGACAAGGACTTGATAAAAAAATAAAATGACGTAATAAATAAAGAATTTAGAAGTATATTTGGTAGAACGGGAGAAATAGCAGGTGCTTTTGGCGGACAAGAATGCATAAGCTTAATACATAGTGTCACGTGACGACTGATCTCTTGTGTCAATCTAACATGGAAAGCGTAGCTCCACCCATTTTTGTTAACCTTTGTCAACACCAGGGGACACGAGGTTACCTGGGGTTGTTCGTACGTTGGGACAGTTAGTTAGCGCCTCTGACATGTTGAAGTATGCTGCTGATCATGCTATTTTGGGACTTTCAGGTTCTGAAACCAAAAATCCGGTGAGTTCAGTTTTGGTTGGCGTTTTGATGCCCTATCTGTGTGACGATTAACTTCTTAGTTTTGCTTCGTCAGGCTAGTAACATCGCTGTGGTCGACGCATTATGTCGATAATCTAGTCGTTGGCGATGTATTATGTGGTTATAGTTCATCTAGGACCGTTTGTGGCCAGTTGAATGGACTTGTTTTTGGATATTATTTTATGCAACTTTGAAGTACCTCACTGTAACCGAATTCTTATTTCATTAATCTAGTCAGCGACACTTTATTTATTCGATTATTGACCTTTTGGTGAACAGTGGTGGCCCGTTGTATTGATTTATTTGTGGGCACTGTTATATGCATCTTCGAAACGACTGTAATCAAGGGTCTGTTATATTCTGTACTGACTAAACCACGTAGCCATGTATCGATAATCGTCATTGCAGCCAAGGAGGGTGATTTCTTTTACTCACTCCGTCATTTACACTGTGATGAACATTTTTTTTATGTTGAGTAAGCTGTGATTATATTTGCGTCACCCGACGCTTGTCTCGAAACTTGGTCGTCTTGGTGTTGAACTGAATAGAATCGTAGTCTGGGATCAGTAATACTTACTGTGGGGACTTTCGACTTCTTGTGCAGAGTACTGTGTGGTATTGCTCTGATAATACGAAGAAGCAACTCATTTGCGACACTCGGCACTCGACCGATACTGTCGCGGGAGGGAAAATTGTGATTTAATACGGTGTACGTGCTTTTGACTATTTTTTCTACATTCAACCTGATGGTTAATGCAACTTCTGAACGATAAATCTTTGCATCTGTTTGATCCATCACGAAACGAACCGTTTGCATATAAATTTATCCTCGTAGTTTGTGCGAACTCGCGTGCTTCATGTTTTTCTGTTGGAATAGAATTAATTTTGAAGGACATTCTCGTCACCTTCGACTATTTGTGAACAATATTGTGTCATTACAGTGATATTCGTGCAGTACCGCTCTACTATTTCAGTGTGCTTACTACACTTTTGTTTTGATGGAATTTTGTTGTGTTTCTGAGTTAGTTTGACTTGGAGACGCTATCCGCTGTCCTACCGATGTTCTTGTGTCTTATCATCTTGTGTCTTACGTCCCGCTTCTCGGGCAACGTAACCTTTGATTTAATTGTATTTTTTACTATCTATTGTATCACCGAACCACCGTGGATGATGTATGCTATTTTATTCGATGATGTTAGTACGGTGGCAGCGTAGTAATTTGTGAGTTACTTCTTGTCTGTTACCAACCATCTATCGATTTAAAGTTTAATATTCTTTGTATTTAACCCTGGATGTGGTCGTGTCAGATGGTATAAGAACGGTTATTTACTCTTTGATGTTTACTTCTTGTGCCGCGGACGTCATCGGACGCTGTGCCCACCTGACGAGGCGAACGTTTGAGGAAGCGACGTCGGGACTGCTGTTTGGTTACAACGTTAATGGGTTACTGCACATCATGTATTCTATCTTAGGGTCAACCCTAAATTTTGGAAACAAAAAAGATAAGTTATGTTTGTTGGAATTTGTGTAATAAATTATATGATTCGAATGTTGGCTTTTCACTTCCCACCTACAACCACGACGGACCTAACGCAGTGGGTACGTTTGTGAGTGAGTTTGACCTGTCTGTCGTTTAACCCACTCATATAAGTACACCACGTTACAGTGGTGCTTCGGCCGTGAAGTCCGAGTGGTGGTGGAATGTGAACATTTCTGTTTAATTTAAGGTGTGCTGGTATAATTGTAAATCATGCCGCGTCGCAAAGACGAGGTAGAGGATAGATTAAGTGAACTCAGACAATCGATGGCTAGGCTTTCGTCCAATGTAAATGAACAATTACAAAGGCTGTCTGTTGTTCTTGTTTGGGACATTAAGTTTTCTGGTAAAACAGGGGAGAGTGTTTTCGAGTTCTTGTCTGACATAGAGGAGTTACAAGGGTTCCACAAAACCAGTGATGCTGGGGTACTGTCCGCATTACCACGTCTCTTGGGGAGGACGGTTAATATTTGGTTTAAAGCTAATGAACGACACTGACGCGTTTTAAACATGAGATAACCGCAGTTTTTATACCTCCAGATTACATTCTACGTGTGGAAAGAGATGATTTAGAGTGCATGCAAGGGGCTAACGAGGGGAAAGATTTATATTTAGCATCATTAATAACATTAATGACACGCATAGTTCCCCCTGTGACAACAGGTGAACAAATTCATAGGATATATACCAATCTACTCCCACGTTACAAAAGGAAGATAAATATTCTTGACATAACCACTACCGACGACATTTTGGACGCCGGACGCGCTATAGAGTGGTCTGAAGCAGAAAGTTCGATGTATCGACCTACCCCACACCCGTCACACGAGCTTGAACCTAGTTTAGCTTACCGTGCCACAGGGGTCAGACGAATGTAACACGGCACGAGTTTTGGGGACAAATAGGGGCAACGAAAGAAGGGATAGTTTAATTTGCTGGAATTGTAAGAAACTGGGACATGTATTTAGCCAATTGACGAAACCCGTCGGCACATGTTTTGTTTTCGGTGTGGGAACCCGGATACGGTAAAGTCGAAATGCCAGGGAAACGGGGAAGGGCAGTAGCCGAGGACCGGACCTACTGCCCGAGTTTGACACAGCGGTTCAGTACATTGAACAGAGTAAACGATGACCGTTTAAGCAGTGGCGTGTTATCAATTGAAGTCAGTATATGGGGGAAGAGGACGCAAGCCCTCCTGGACACTGGGGTGTCCCATTCGTTTGTAAGTGTTGCATTTTTAGCATCGCTTGGTCAAGAACACAAATTGTTGAGGGACAACTCTAAAGTCAAGCTACCCAACGTTGACGTAATTGACAGCCATGGTAAAGTAGTGTTACGGTTGATTATTGCGGGTAAGTCTTTTGAGGTAGATTTCATCGTTTTGGGACCATTCGTCTATAATGTAATTTTAGGCTTGGAGAGCATGGGGCGAATGGGAATCAGTATTGACTTGGCCAGATACTCATGTAAGTTCAATTCCAACATAACGTGTGATTTGAATGTTCTAAGTAAAACTACTGAATTACAATCACTGGTCAGTGAATATCGTCAGAGGTTCGAGGATTCGCCGGGACTCACTACCGTCATTGATCATAGTATTGACACGGGAGACGCCCTTCCCATTCGGTGACAATATTTTAGTTTGTCGCCCATTATGACAGACTGCCTGAATGCGGAGCTGGACGGTATGTTACGTGAGGGATACGTATGACCATCTAGTAGCAGCTGGAGGAATCCAGTGTTCAAGGTGCCAAATAAAGATGGTGGATGGCGTTTTCTAGCAGACCTGAGAGCTCTAACCTCGATCACTAAAAATTGAGACGCGTACCCTGCTAAATTCGTTGAGGACACTCTACGGAAACTACGAGGGGCACGTGTAATTTCCCAAATTGATTGACACAAGGGTTACTGGCAGATACCCCTAGATAAGTCTAGCATCCCTTAGACTGCATTTGTAGTGCCAGGACGTGGTCTATTCGAATTCACGAGGATGCCATTTGGGGTCATCTCGGCCGGATTCACGTTCCAAAGGCTGATGGACCAAGTTCTGGTGGGCATAGAGCCCTTTGTTTATTGCTACCTCGACGACATCGTGGTTATTTCTCCTAACATGGACGAAAACTGCTAGACCTTACGCGAGGTCTTCGATCNCATACTGAAGGCAGGGTTGAAAATAATCGGGGAGAAAAGTTCTATGGGCCAAACAAGTGTAAAATTTTTAGGCCATGTTATTGATGAGAGTGGTATCCACACTGACCCAGATAAGGTTGAGGCCATACGGTTACTAAAACCCTCTTGTAATGTCAAACAAGTGCGCCAGTTCATGTGCACCATTGCGTGTTATAAACGCTTTATCGCAGACTTCTCAACCCTCACGACACCTATAACGGACTTACTCTCTAAGAAAGCTTAGTTCCAGTGGGGACCTACCCAACAACAGGCTTTTGACAAACTCAAAGAAGTGTTCAGTAGTAGTCCCATCCTACGTTGCCCCGACTTCGACAAGACGTTCGAGATACATTGCGACGCGAGCGATACAGGGTTAGGCGCCGCACTGGTGCAACGTATCGACGACGTGGAACACGTCATCTCCTACGCCAGTCGCAAACTTAACAGCGCCGAGAGGAAGTACCCGGCCACACACAAGGAATGTTTGGCCGTGGTCTGGGCCACGAATAAATTCCGGCCCTACATAGAGGGCTATAAATTTATTATTTATACGGATTGCAGCGCGTTGCAGTGGTTATTGAAGAAAGATCATCTCCAACCTAAACTCCAACGATGGGCAATTCAGGTACAATCTTACGAATTCGAGGTCGTTTATAAGAAAGGGGTGTTGAACGTCCTACCGGACTTGTTATCCCGTAATACCGTCCTCAACAACCTATCGTTAACTGACACCGCCGACCAGCAATACCGTGGGCTGAAGGAAGAAGTGTCCAATCGCCCTGACAGTTTTAGTAGGTATTGCGTCGAAGACGATGTGCTCTATTATTTGCCTAACCTTTGTAAGGAATGTGATTGGAAGGTAGTAGTGCCGAGTGATAAAAAGGGGGATACTTTTAAATTATTCCACGAGGCACCCACCGCCGGACATTTGGGAGTGCGCAAAACCATAGCGAAGATTCATGGGTCCTATTTTTTGCGGGGGATGGAGCGAGAACTCCGCAGTTGGATTAGTCTAGTAAAGTATGTCAACAGGTGAAGATTGAAAGATTCGAGGGTAAAGCCCCTCTAAGATTTAGGTCCATTCACGGGCCGTGGTCCGTTGTTGCCATGGACCTAGCTAGTCCATATCCCAGAACTAAATCTGGAAATCGATACATTTTAGTGGTATTGGATGTTTTCTCCAACGTAGTGGTACGGATCCTTGAAAATGAGTTGTGGGCCTGGTTCGGGTGTCCTCACTTCGTCATTTCTGACAACAGACCTCAGTTCAAGAATCGTGCGTTCATAACTTTCCTTGCTAATTCCCCTGTGGAATGGTACCCCACACCGGTTTATCACGTTAGGGCCAACCCAGCTGAACGCTCTATACTAGTCGTAAAAAACATGGTGAAAGCCTACGTCAAGGGTCACGGCGAATGGAATCGATTTTTACCTCAGTTAGGCTTCCCGATCCGCTTAAGCGTTAATGAAACAACGGGATACTCTCCCGCTTTTCCTGTTTTGAATCGTGAATTGTCCCTACCGGTTGCCGTCGGCACACCGAGCGTACTGCTCGAGGGGGGAGATATTCGAATTCAAGAGATTTCCGGCAAGCTACGGAGAATATGGAAACTGGTTCATGACCGTACCGACGAGTCACGCCAGAAACACAGTCTGGTACAAGAGTGACTACGACGTAGGGAAAGTTTTCGGGTTGGTGAACTAGTCTAGTAGCGCGACCACAAACTATCTGACGCATCGGCCGGATACTCGGCCCAGTTAGCACCGCCATTTGACGGGCCTTTCAAGATATTCGAGGAGGTCGGCACTACCATCTTTCGACTAAAGTATTTGAAGGGCATGAGGTTGGTCGTTGGCATACCAACCAGCTGAAATCGTATGTGGTCTCAATTTACACTTCGACGCTTATCGTGGGACTATTGTCACGTGACGATTAACGTCTTGTGTCAATCTAACATGGAAAGCGTAGCTCCACCCATTTTTGTTACCCTTTGTCGCCACCAGGGGACACGAGGTTACCTGGGGGTGTTCGTACGTTGGGACAGTTAGTTAGCGCCTCTGACATGTTGTAGTATGCTACTGGTAATGCTATTATGGGACTTTCAGGTTCAGAAACGAATAATCCGGTGAGTTAAGTTTTGGTTGGTATTTTGATGCCCTATCTGTGTGACGATTAACTTCTTAGTTTTGCTTCGTCAGGCTAGTAACATCGCTCTGGTCGACGCATTATGTCGATAATCTAGCCGTTGGCGCTGTATTATATGGTTATAGTTCATCTGGGACCGTTTGTGGCCAGTTGAATGGACTTGTTTTTGGATATAATTTTTTGCATCTTCGAAGTACCTCGCTGTAACCGAATTCTTATTTCATTAATCTAGTCAGCGACACTTTATTTATTCGATTATTGGCTTTTTGGTGAACACTGGTGGCCCGTTGAATTGACTTATTTTTGGGCACTGTTATATGCATCTTCGAAACGACTGTAATCAAGGGTATGTTATATTCTGTACTGACTAAACCACGTAGCCATGTATTGATTATCTTCATTGTAGCCAAGGAGGGTGATTTCTTTTACTCACTCTGTGGTTTTACACTGTGATGAACATTTTTTACGTTGAGTAAGCTGTGATTATATTTGCATCACCCGACGCTTGTCTCGAAACTTGGTCATCTTGCTGTTGACCTGGGTAGAATCGTAGTCTGGGATCAGTAATACTTACTGTGGATACTTTCGACTTCTTATGCAGAGTACTGTGTGGTATTGCTCTGATAATACGAACAATCGACTCATTTGCAACACTCGGCACTCGACCGATACTGTCGCGGGAGGGAAAATTGTGATTTAATACGGTGTACGTGCTTTTTACTAATTTTAGTTATTTCAACCTGATGGTTAATGCAACTTCTGAACGATAAGTCTTTGCATCTGTGTGATCCGTCACGGAACGAACCGGTTGCATATAAATTTATCCTCGTAGTTTGTGGAACTTTCGTGCTTCATCTTTTTCTGTTGGAATAGAAGTAATTTGGAGGACATGCTCGTCGCCTTCGACTATTTGTGAACAACATTGTGTTATTACAGTGATATTCGTGCAGTACCGCTCTACTAGGTCGGTGTGCTTACTACATTTATGTTTTGATGGAATTTTGTTGTGCTTCTGAGTTAGTTTGACTTGCAGACGCTATCCTGTGTCTTACCGACTTTTTTTTTGTGTCTCATCATCTTGTGTCTTACGTCCGGCTCCTCGGGCAACGTAACCTTTGATTTATTTGTATTTTTGACTATCTATTGTATCACTGAAACACCGTGGATGATGCATGCTATAATATTCGATGATGTTAGTACGGTGGCAGCGTACTAATTTGTGAGTTACTTCTTGTCTGTTATCAACCATCTATCGATTTANAGTTTAATATTCTTTGTGTTTAACCCTTGATGTGGTCGTGTCAGATGGTATAAGAACGGTTATTTATTCTTTGATCTTTACTTCATGTGCCGCGGACGTCATCGGACGGTGTGCCCACATGACGAGGCGAACGTTTGAGGAAGCGACGTCGATACTGCTGTTTGGTTATGATTTTAATGGGTTACTGCACATCATGTATCCTATCTTTGGGTCGACCCTAAATTGTGGAAAAAAAAGATAAGTTATGTTTGTTGAATTTATGTAATAAATTATATGATTCGAATGTTGGCTTTTCACTTCCCACCTACAACCATGACGGACCTAACGCAGTGGGTACTTTCGTGAGTGAGTTTGACCTGTCTGTCGTTTAACCCACTCATATAAGTACACCACGTACAATAGTTACCATAATGTCTTACAGTAAAGAAATATAACTTAAATAATGTAAAGAACTTTAAACCTCTGTTTAAAATGGCAAACACCAATAATACTTTAAAATGCATGCATATATATTTATATGGCTTGTATTCAAATATAGGAATCTTAAGAGTGTTCGCTACAGCCAGGCCCAAAATCACGCTCCCGGAAAACAAATCGCTTAAGAGTGTTCGCTACAGCCAGGCCCAAAATCACGCTCCCGGA
>KZ868958.1:38049-55583 GCA_003456935.1 Machilis hrabei | reverse complement strand
CTTCTGATGTATCTCATTTCTGCTCATTTATTGTAACTGCTCAGTTCTGTAACTGCTCTAGTCTCGCCAAATTTCTTGAATTGTCTTTACTGTAACTGCAACTTGCTTGTATTTTAGCCCACTGCTTCTGATGTATCTCAGAAGCTGGTGAGCTTCAACGCAAGCAGCCTCCAAAGGATATACGTATGGTGTTTAATCCCCATTGCTCTGATGGAGGCTGGCTATCTAGACCCGAGGATGTAGATAGGGTGGAAAGAGGCCCCAACCACGCCTCAACCTGTGCCGGCCAATCACATAATATTTGCTTGGCTCCATATCTGTGATTTCTTGCCATATAACAGTATTTGCATATTTGTGTGTAATACTGTTCTGAAATTCTTACTTCTGTATTGCTGTATATTTGTTGTGGTTCATCTCATCTTGGCACAATTTAGGCTGTAGACTTCTGTATGTCATTTAATTTGACATTTGCAACTGGTTGATTAGTCTTCCTTCTGGGTGGCAAAATGACGTAGTACAACATCTTGTTGATTGCTTGGGGGTTATACAGTTCTGTGCGTTCCATCATTAGTTGATTTATTGTTCGCTTATCATAACTCTCGTTGCTTTAATGTCACTTTTAGAGTTTAATAACTTCTTGTAGTTCCAGGTTTCTGACTTAAATTACCCAACAGGTATAGATAGGACGTAAACTGTATATATATCTGGCTTCTGGTTACACCTTTAGTCGATTTTTCTGAATTATTTTTCTGTTTGTGAACTGGCTTAATATGGTTCATTTCATTCACCATTCTTCTAAGCTTCATTTATGCTCTCAGCTTTCTCTTCATTATTTTTATTGATACATTGTAGAAAGGTAATTTTTCTATTTCTGCTTTGCATTTCGTCAATCACGTGTTAGTAGTATAGCTTGTTTGTTTTTAATTAGTGCTTAGAAACAACATTTGTCAGTTAGATGCGTAACAAGGTTTCAGAATCTGGCATACTAATAAAACTCGACGAATTAATGTCTAAGCTGTAGAAAAGGTCCTTCCTGGCGGTACCCTCGTAGCTTTTGGACTAACGGCTGCTTTCCCATCTGTTGGCTGGTCATCAGGAAAACGATAGCTGTCCACATTACATAACCTTGCACTAACGATAGTTCGTAGTTGAAGTTCGCGGTTGACGCGATTTGTTAGTCTGTTCCCGAACGCGTGCATATGTCAACGAGTTCTAATTCGGCACTTCACTCCCTACCCGTACCTCAATTTTTTTTCTCTGTCTATTATACAATTCGATTCATTTTGTTTACCACTTATTTTTTTTCACTATTTTGTGTTGCATTACCTACATACTAACAAAGGAAATAGTACGGGAGGAATGACATAATTCATGGGTGCTTAACATTAATTAAACTAGGATACTTTTAATATCTAGTGTGAGTAGCAACATGCTTGATTTTGCTTTATTTCTATGTTATATTCTGTCACGCCTCCTGGCCGAGAGTACAATAATTTCTTACAGAGTTTACTTAAGATTATATGGAGTATGTCACATCATCTTTTTATTTAATTTACATCGAGATGAGTATTTAAATCTTTCTGTACGAGATTTGAACTTGACGTGATTCGAACTCATGGTTTCTTAACAATATTATGTTAACGTGCAATTAAAGATCTCCGTGACAACTCGGTTAGTACAATTTTCTTTCCATGACTTTCAGTCATAGTATTGGTTAATGACGTTTGGTATTAGTTAACCTTTTCACGACAATGGTTAGATTTTCGCGGCTCAAACGTCATGAACCAAAATTTTAGTCTAATCAGACTTTTCACAACTTTAGTGTATTTACAATTGAGGTAAGAGGTACTATTTATTTCAAGTTTGGTATGTTCATTAATACATTGCTACATTTACTACGTTCGCTTTGTAGCTATTGAAGTTGTATTACATCTAACATGTGTGTCTTATTTTCAAGACCGTTGAACTTGTAACATAAGCAATGTGAAGCATCTGCGNTGTTGATCTCTCAGTCACAGTTACGAAGCATAAACAGAGCTTATCAAAACAACACTTGTTAAAGTGTCCGTTCGTAAGTCCGTCATTCTTCCAACTCTACCTGCGAGCAAACGAATGCTTCACTTACTCATTAACTTAGTGCTTTTATTCAGCAATATTAAAACCTTGTGTATGTAATTCTTTGGTTTGAAGAGCGAAAATGTTCTATTTCATCTTAGTAGTACGTCTTCTATTTTGACCATTTTTGACAAAATAATTGTGGACAGTATATGTAGTGTAATAAAGGTTTAATGGTTCAACTATAGTCATTTACTTAAATCCTATTGGATTTCACTTTAATGTCTGTGTTATTTATTGTTTAATAAGCAGCTTTCCGTACTTTTTTTTCACTTACTGTACGCTCGTTTATAAGATCTGTACTCATTTATTTTAATGAAAAATTGATTAATATGAAATCGGTTCTATTATACAATACGTAACGTATATCAACACTTGACGAGTTATTTATTTCCACCAGTAGGCTCTTCAAGGCCTATGCATTAACTTGAAACGTTGTTTTTCAGATAACTCATTTAGACTCCATACGGTCTATGGAACAATTCAAAACGTTATCATTCAGACAACCATGTATTATAGCGTCAATGTTTGCGTGCTCTGTTCCCACTGTTAGACTTGTCAACTCCACACAGCTCTTCTCAGTCTGCGTGTGTGTGTGTATGGAAATACCTCATACAGACATTTGAAATTAGAAACATAACCTTTCTGTGTGTGATATCTACTTGTAGCTTCAACATTACAATGAGTAGAATAGACTTCATAGCTATTTATAATTAGAACATTTACTTAACGTATAACGTGAATGTAAGTTCACGACAGTAACAAAATTTATGTAATGTATTCTGTTTTCATTGTAACCTTTATTTTTATTTTATCTCCTTGCTTTTTGTTCTCTTCACGCGGAATTTCGAGAACCTGTAACCCGTCGAATTTAATTTCCTTCGAGGGGCGCCTGTTTCTTTCATAAGAACGAGCTGGCTTCAGAATACTTGTAGTATTAGCAAGCTGTTTATTTTTTGTAAACAAGACTCTAAGGTCATATGAGCATCCCACGGGAACTTTACGTATCAGTTGGTTATATTTTGATTTAATATCATCCCAATACAAGTCGATGTTTGACCGTCCTGACAGTTTAATTTCGTCTGTCATTACTTGCGATTTACATAGTTCCTCAACAATTTTACTAAAGACTGTCTTTTTATCTTGAATCTGTGCTATNAATACCTTTCCTTCTGAACCTCCTGTAGTGTTACTTGAAGTGTCGTCAAGGGGTTGGTTCTCTGCTTCGACCGAATTTTGAACGTTTGGATTTTCTAAGGGGACTGTCCCAAAGTCGTCTTCGAAACTGTCATCGTGCAAAACTTCTGCTACTCCTTTTACAATTCTATTGAAAAAGTTGTTAGGTAATTCATAAAATTCTCCTCCGAATTGGAAGGCAACCTTCCCAGGTGGCTGAGGAATTGGACTTTTTCTGCTTCACGGGCTAGTGGAACTACCTTCATCAGGAGCGGTATGCGCAGGTGCGTGCTCAGGTTCTGAATTTTCCGTAGTGACAGATGAACCTGGTATTTCAAAATTTTCTGGTACTACATCCAGTTTTTTTTTACTTTTTCCAAGTCAATACGCCATTCCTTTTGGATTTTTCTTTCCATTGGATCTGGGCTTTGTGTATATGACAGATTAGAATTATCTGCATCCTGATTTTCTATGATTATTGATTCCTCTGGGGAAGGCTCAGGTCTTTCTCTAGTGATATACCGAGGCGTACTTGTTATAACATCAGTTTCTCTGAGCAAAAATGTATTTGGAGGAGTGGCAAAAGGATTTGTAAGGTTTACCTNTATATCAGAACCTTCACACTGATGTGACCTTCGACGTGGGGGTCTCAGATATGATGTCTGATCAACTTTTGTAGATTCAGAAGAACTGTTATCACAGCACATTCTTAAGCTCTCATACAGAGCTGGTTNAAACCCTACTGAATTTTTTGATACACTGTTTCCAGTGTCATGCCACATGCTTCCGAAATCATATTCGTTTTCACCTTGTCTAGTGAATTCCATTGGAATTGGAGAACGTTTGGTGCTATCATGAGCTTCTGTGAATGTTACGGGTTCACACCTACATTCAGGCACCTTACTCTTATACCTTAACAGATAAGGATCTGTTTGGAGCCTTAATTCGTCACTCTGTGAACTCATATCTAAGGACAGTTCATTATAATGTTCTGGGCAGCAAAGTGCATCTAAGAGCCAGCCCTCTACTTCATCTTTCCTTCTCTTTTTCGNATTTCCCAGGCTAAAAACATTACCAAATTCATCAATTCTGGGTGTTCTACCTTGTTCACTAGTTGTATCTGCCAATGTAGGCAATACATCTGGGATTGTATCTCTAGTGTAAGCAGCTTTTAAATGATCTAAGTGAATAGTTCTACGTTTAGCTCTAACATTGTAGGGGTCTATAATTTGATAAGTAACTTCACCGTACTTTTGGGTCACTCTGTAGGGACCTTCACATCTTCCTATACTTAGTTTATTTTGACCTGGTTTGTTGTGTAGTACTTTTACATAAACTAATTGACTTATTTCAAAAGTTTCAGTTCTAGGATTTTTATTTCTCAGCTCCCGTTGTTTCTCACCTGCCTCTTGAATGTTAATCTTTGAAACTTGATAAGCCTTACGCAGGTTATTTAACATTTCAGTTTCATGATCACTAATTCCTAGTGCATAGTTAAACTCTATTGGACTTTCTAGGAAAGAAAAATTTATGTCCATATCACGTCCATGGGTGAGAAAAAATGGAGTCTCTTTAGTGGTGGCACATATAGCTGTTCTGTGAGCCAGTAACACCATCCCCAAATGTTTATGCCAATTATATTGGTCTCCTTGAGAAATTAAATGTAGCGTATCTTTAACTGTTCGTCTGGTTTTTTCACTAATACCGTCGGCGGAAGGCTTGTACGAGCTAGAAAATATTTTCTGGATGCCTAGATTAGCACACAATTCTTGGATCAATTTTGAACGATAGTTAGGGCCATTATCACTTAAAACATACTGTGGAATACCATTCCTAGGGATAAAATCATAAACTAAAATATCTGCTACATTTTCAGCCTTGGTGGTCTTGAGCGGGTACGCCTCCAACCAATGCGTAAAAGTGTCTATTACCACTGATATGTATTTGTGTCCTTCAGCAGATGTAGGATTNATTTCACAAATATCAGAAGCAATAACTTGAAAAGGGTAATCGCCGATTCTATTTGTTTGGAGAAGAGCTTTTTTCAAAAGTTTAGGTTTCTTAAACTGACATTTATGGCAACTTTTGACATCATTCGACATCCCTCTCCAATAAAAATCGTTTTATAATCGCTGTAGAGTCTTGACTATGCTATAGTGTGCGGCGAATTTGGCATCATGGTGGAAGTACATAAAATATTGGCGTGTTTTGTGAGCGGCGCACATTTGAGGTGTAGTCTGCCCTCTGTGATTCAATGTTAAATGATATAACATACCATTTTGACCTAACATATAATTACAATAAATATCACCTTTTTCTAGTTTTTTAATTATATGTTCATACTCTGGGTAATTTCTTTGCTCTTCTGCGAGTCGTTCTAAGGTCCAGTAACCTTGTAATACAACAATATCATGTTCATCAAGTACCGTTTTCCTATTCACATAATTTGGTACGCTTACACTTACTGGTTTAACACGTTCTGTNTTAGTGAACTTTACTTTTTCAGTCTCTTTACCATTTGGCAACCCTGCCTGTACAACATGTTTATTACTTTGCAATTCTGTCTCAGTAGATTTTGNNCCATTTGGCAATCCTGCTTGGTCAGTTTTCTTAATACTAGGCAAAGCCTTGGGCTCATCAGATACTTTATCACTTGGCAACCCTGCCTGATTACGTGATTGACTTCTAGTAATTACACATACTGGATTACGACTAATAAAATCAGAATGCTGATTTTCAGAACCCGGAACATAAGTGATTTGCAAATTAAANTCTTGTAGTCTTAATAACTTTCGCATTAATGTTGCAGGAGGTTTTTTCGAATTCAACAGAAATTGCAAGGGTTTGTGATCTGTGAAAACCTGTGTTTCTCTACTACCAAGAATGTAATATGCAAAATGTAAACAAGAGTAGTAGATACATTCAAATTCTTTAAAAATTACAGATTTATTTAACTGTGCATCAGAAAACTTTCTTGAAAAATACGCTATAGGTCTGACGTCACCATTGTCATCTNTTTGAGCTAAACAAGAACCCATTGCATACGCTGAAGCATCTGTATACAAAAGAAATGGCTTCTTAAAGTCTGGATAAGCTAGTCATTTAGCATTATTTAGTCTTGCCTTCAGAGTGTCAAAACCTTTTTGACAGTCGGGTGTCCAGATGAANTTANCAGANTTTTTNGTCANATTANTTAGAGGTATGGCAATTTCAGAACAATGTGGAATGAATTTTGAATTAAAATTAACGAAACCAAGAAAACTCTTTACGTCACGCACTGATTTAGGGACTGATATTTGGTTCAACTTTTCTATGTAAGAAGGGTTCACTTCTATTCCACGTGAAGTAACTTTGAATCCTAAAAAAATTAATTCATCCACCAAAAGTTGAGCCTTTTGGGGCTTGAAGCATAGTCCTGCGTTGCAAAATCTTTCAAATACCTCGGCTAAATCATTTAAATGATTGTCTAAATCTGGGCTGGTAGTGATAATATCGTCTACGTATGCAAAAGAATGAGTAAAACTCATAGTAAGTTTGTCAAGCAAGGCCTGGAAAACAGATGGGGCTTCACTTAAACCATAAATTAAACAATTCCATTTATAAACTCCGATTCCACGAATACAAAATGAAGTAAGCTCCTTACTTTGTTAATCTAGGGGACATTGATAATAGCCACAGCAAAGGTCAAGCGAGGTCAAATATTTAGCATTTTTTAATTTGGCAATAATGCTTTCGATCGTAGGCAGGCTGTACGAATTCTTATACGTAACCCGGTTCACACTTCTTAGGTCCAAAATTAATTTATTCAATTGTTCTTCTTTACTTGCGTTTACATCTGCCTTTTTTCTTATTACTATTACTGGAGAATTCCAGGCAGACAAACTATCTTCTTTAAGACCAGCATCTTTTAGTTTTTTAACTTCATCTCTTGCGACCTCTAAATGTTTTTCCGCCAATCTATAAGGCTTAGTAAATAATGGATTTTGATGTTCGTAAAACCGTATTTTGTGTTTCAACATTTTAGTTTGGCCTATTTCTGTGATATTTCTCGCAAGAACGTCTGAATATTCGTTTAATAATTTCCACACTCTTTTTTGTACATCTTCAGAAAGATGATCGATCTTAAAATCTGATTTTTGTAAGGATACTTTCGTTTGTGTATTTTCGTTTTTGTTTGCGTGCGACCATGTAGCTTGCTTCAAAAGTTACTTTTTCTCAGGCATGTGTCTGGTAGTTGAACTACGAGACCTGTTATCTTTGCTCTGTGGATGAGTTGAGCGCTCAAAGGAATTTCTGCTGACTTGCTCAGCTGGGAGATTGTGGTCTGGCGAGTTNACCTTTGTCTCACCTCTTGGAGTGTGAAAGCAATTAGAAGTGTTTTCACANNNGCTNGNACTAACAATTAANTTACTGTANNGTTCGTCGCTGCCAATTGTTAAAACTTTACTTACNACTTGGCCTGGTTTCAAAGTTACAATTCTTTCNGAGGTATTAATGATTCTAANAGGCAATTTATTATGTGGAAGTACAGTGCACACGGAGCTTGCTATATATACGCAAGGTTCAATTTGTCCACCTTCTATTAAAACAATTTCCCCTGGTTCAAAATTAGAATATATCTTAACTATTTTCATGCATTCAGTACGTGAACTCAGTTCACGATATTTCCATATTTTGGCAACAGCTTCTTTTTCACAAACCTTATTTACATACCAATCTGAGACAGATTCAACTGTTTCATGAATAACTTCTCCATTAGACAAAACCAGCTGTTTGTTGGCGGGGTCAATCATTATATTGTGTTTTACCAGAAAATCGTTACCCAAAATAATTCCGTGGTTCCCTAAGCGTGGTACATCTACCACCAAAAATTCATGCTTCATCAGTTTATGGCCTATTTTCAAATTAGCTGTACATGTGCCTAGCAAGTTTAATGGCGATCCAGTTACTGATATGAGATTTATGTTCCTACCTGTATTTCTAACGGACGAGGGCAGTAGATCTGAAAGATTTTTAGATATTAAGCTAGCTACGCTCCCTGAATCAATCAAGGAGATACCTCTTATTTTGTCTAATAATATCTCGAAATTGGGTGATCTNTGTAAGCCTACTGTCGAATTAAGCGTGTTTACAGTGACTGTTAGAGTCGACCTTAAGTCCCTTGATTGGCATATCTCACGAGGGAATGTGAATGTTTAAAGAACTGAATTGCGTGCGTTTTCCGACACGTTTGGACTTGTCTCTGTGTTCTCTGTTTGCACGTCCTGGGTTCGAACGCGACCCTATTTCTTCACCCTGTACGCGTGTATGATGATGTTCTGGTCATTTCTGTACTCTGTTTGGTAACGACCGTTATACCGTTCATTTTGAATTTGATTTCGAGCCTCTTTTGATGCGTTTCGTGGTGATGATGTAGTGTTTTCGGTTCTGTGTTTGAATCCCGTATTACGCGAATGTTGTACGTATCTAGATTTATATTGTTTTCCAGTGTGAGAATGTGTCTGTTGCACGGGGTGTTGAACTGCGTACGCATGCTATATGGCTGAAACAAAGCCTGTGTTTTCTTCATTTATGTCCTCATTTTCAGATATTTCAGATTCATTACTAAATTCTCGAGTGCGCGATTGATCACGCCTTGTAAAATTATGTCGTGGTGGAGGGCTAGTTTCGCTTCGAAAAGAGTTATTTCTGATGCGTTTTCTACATACAGAGATTTCATGTCCACTTTTTTTGCAGTAATTACATCGTACGGTAGTGTCTCGTGCACTTCCGTTACCAGGGTTCGAATCCCGTGAACGTAAGCTTTCTATGCTTGAGCTCAGACCATTCGCGTTTTTCTTTCTCCAGCAGTCACGTTTCATATGTCCAGTCTTAGAGCAATAGTAACATCGTACATCGTTTATGGAGTTATTTCTGGAACGCGGTCTATCTGATCTAGCTTTTGATTGCAAAAGCTCTTGAATAGAGCTCAGTACATCTATTGCTGATTTTCCATTTTCACGGTCAAGCAACAACGAACTAATTTGTTCAATTATACTGTGCGGCCCTGACTGTACTTGGTTTGTGTGCGTGTTTCGGGGGGATCGTGTTTCACTCTGAACTGCGTTTACTGAACATTTTCCTGTGATTAAAAATTCATTTTCAGCTTCCTATAAGATTACTGTTATCGTCGCAGGCAAAGTAGTTGGTGCCCCGGACAAAACAAATCTTTTCAGACTCGGCTTTATTCCTCGTACTAATTGCGTTCTGATAATATTCTCATGGGAACGTTTCATTTCTGCGGTTTCTTGTGATTCTACCAAACTTTCGCCTATGGCCAAAACTCGGTCAATATAATCTGACGCAGTTTCATGACATTCCTAAAAAATATTCATCAAATCATTAAACCTTAAAACCACTGGTCTTGGAGGGTCAAATTTTTTTATCATGGCGGCTTTGAAATCCTTAAGGGAGTCCAGTCTACGTACGTGACTATCTGTGTCCAGAAATGCACTAGCTTTCCCTATAAATTAGACTTCGCTATTAACAAACACTGTTCCTCATTCCAGTTAGCTAATTTAGCTACTTGTTCCAAATTCTCAAAGAAACAAGCGACCTTTAAATCCTTAGGTTCGCCTGAAAAATGTATTACTAATGTCGCATATCATGCCAAATGTGTTACAGTTGCGCTATCAGTCGTAATTTCGAATTTCTTACTTTACTTATTATTAACAATTAAGTAAACACACTGTACTTACTTGAGCTACAGGGAAGAGAGAAAAAAACAACAACAATTTCCAATAACATGTCTATTTGGAAATAAAACCAAAAGTTTATTTATTGGCTGTACTTCCAGAATAAAACGACCAAAAACATAATAAAAATTATACAGTCCGCTTCTTTCCTGGTTCTGGTCAATCCTCCTCAATTTGGCAGCTGTTGTTTTGGGTCGATTTCTGAAATTTGTATTCGCGAAAATTTTAATTTACTGGTGATCCAACAGACTAGTCTTTCTATGCTATTTGTATGCTGATATGCCATGCAAAAAAATGTCTGTTCTACCTAAAATGTGCTTTTTGTTACCTATTACTACGTGTATGCGTGCGTTATTTGCCTAATTAATTATGTAATAATAACTTGCACCACGATGGGTGGCAATTATGTTGTGGCTTTATTTGATAGATTTATATTAATTATGGCTAGCTCTAAGAATTTGCCACAACATACAGAATGATGTACCTAAGTGCGTGTTAGGTCACTTTAAAGGGTGACAGTTGAAAACAGCACGAATTAAAGTGTTTCTAATGTACATATATTACAAAATAATAATACAGATTGGTTCTTACCTTTTTCTCGGCTACACAGGGTAGTCTTTCATTCTTGATTAGTACACTCCCGAATTTTAGATTCTTGCACATTCATGATCAACATTTAGTAATCTCATTAACAGAAAGGCTAATATTGCCTCATTTATACTGTGAATTAACTGATGCTTTAATCACTAGTCGCAAGTATCCACTTACCTTAATAATTCATCTAAAATAAGATTTAATAGTCAATCGTGTTTGACTTTAGAACGGCTATCTAACTCACTCGGCGCGAATATTAGTTTATATCAACTAATGTAATACATCGGATACCGAACATGACTGGTAGACATCCAGTTCATGTGGTTTCGCTTGGAAGTCCAGAAACAGAGAGAGAGATACTTGCTCTTACCTTCAGTTCGTAACCGCGCTCAGATCAAACCGTCATGTCAGCATTTTCTACTTTAAGTATTGAAGCGTCGTCTGCTAGGACTAACATCTAGCCTTAGGACTGAATTTACTGAACAGTTATACATCTTAATTCTATGTATGTTTAAATTAACTTAGCTTCTTTTAATTAAGATAAAATACAAAAACAACTGCAATTGAGTGGGTAACGATGACAGTGGTTGTGCATACTTCTACTTGAATGGAGCGGGATGGCATTTCTATCATTTCTGGAACATATTTCCTTTTATTATTGATAAATATAAGGTTAGGTCTACTGAGGTTTNAATATAAGAAAAAACAAAATGAGTTTTCATGAAGTATACTTTTTATTTAAGCTTTTGATGATATGTGGTGTTTAACGTCCGATCTACACCTATTGAGCCATTTAAGGACGATGATCAATATTGAAAATGATTAAAGAAGATTAATGAACATCACAAACCTTACGCGGGATTTGATCACAAAACCTCTCGCGCCAGAGTGCTTATATGCTATCTACTAGACCAAGCAGTCATAGTTTAATTTTCAATTATTTTATTTTATGTCACAACTTATTTTACGACAACAAATTTTCGAAGTTACATCATCAACACAAGCAAGCAACAGCAACAATTTAGAGAAACTGGAGAACGTTTGGTTTAGTTGATGGAATATCGTCACTGTCAGACTATACAACAATTCATTTTTTTCAGTGTCGGCATTATCACATAATTCCAAGTATGTAATTTTATCTGTTTTGAATTAAGGTTAATTACTTATATATATTACATTTAATCACAGTTCGACTAACAATTAACGTTTAATGATTAGTGATTCTTTTTAATAAATGATTAACGATTGAAAACGTCAATCCATTTAATTAATTGTGATTAATTTTTATANGATTTTTTTCTCGATTATTTGAATTATGTAATCGATAAATCCCTTACAATGCACACCGATTTTAGACACCATTTATTATTATTAAAAATCTGATTATGTTAATGATTGTTTCAATCGTTTATTTTGAATCAATTAATCGATCATTGCCCAACTTAAATGTTGTTTGGTGCAAAAGGGTAAAGGTAGGCATGTTAAATGGAGCATTTCCATTTTTAAAATGTCCTTTAGATAATCTGTATTTTATCAGTGAACTATTTAGTCTAAGCTGTTGAGAAAAAGCTGTAGTTAGGTGTTTGAAGTGATATGGTTATACAGTTTTGTGATGAGACCAGTTAAAACAATTGGTGGTATCACTCATGGTAGAGGTGTTAAAGACAGAGCCTTCGCAAAATTGGCTCTGTGTATGCCATCTAGCACAGAAGTGTTAAATGTCTTAGAGGAGTTCACTAGAATCCGTTGAGGAACATTAGAGCAGTCACTCATGGAGGGATCATGATGATACAGTAATTGAGAAGTGTTTGTGGAACTTATTTACTGGAAAACTTGTCTTTTGACAGAGCAACCCTGACGACAGTTATGTAAGATGAAAGTTTGCGTAATATCATGCAGGGAAAGAATATGTCTGCCCTGTCACATATAGGCTGTTGTGAAAAGCAACAAACAAGTCACAACAGTTTCCTGCAAGGAGTTTATCGCATGCTAATCATAGCATCATCAGAACAAGGCTAGTCGATCAGCAAGTTAAGCCGAAGTGTAAGTATAAAACCCATTTTAGATACTGAGTAGTGAGGTATTGGCCCCATAAGCCAGGATGTTTCAAATGGGCACATGCGGGACCCAATGTGCCTCCTCAATGTGGTCACTAGGATATTTAATAAGCATCAAGCTAAGAGTTGCAGCAGCATTGAAAATTAGATTTGTATTATTAGAATTAACGTAGTTTTCAACTTATATGAATACACAGAGAACACTTCTTCCGCATAGAAGAAATATTTGAGTATATTTGGATGTTCGCACAATGCGATTTAAGCAGCACAACTTGTATTGGAGCATAGAAAATGCGAAACACAGACCAAGAATATTTGTGTGATTTCATCAANATTTCAGAAATTTCGAAAGCTATATTAAACCTAAAGAGGTTGTCGTAGCGCGTTTTGTACTCTTCCCAAACCAAAACTTTTTCCCGCTTCTCCATTTACGATTAATATAAACCTTTTTATCAGCTTACCCTATTGTTCAGGCGCACACAGCTGCTGATCACAAGTGTGAATATAATAATTTTGTCCATACCAAGTGGCAAGCTTTCGACCTCTTTTTAAAACTGGTATTGCGTCAATAGAAGGTGCATAGTGTTACGATGGTTTATTATTAATAGGATGAATTTATTTCACTTAGTTATCTTCGGCTAGCTTAATACTTGACCACCATAACAGGACATGCATTACGTTTTACAACTAATAGGTACTTTACTGGGTTGACATTTAAACTCAGGATTCGTGAGTATGTACATATATTACAGATATAATTTACAGTGTTCTACCTGTCTCAGCATAGAAGTGTTCTTCCAGTCACGATTGTTCACTACCGAATCAAACAACCCAGTGTAAGACCAACATTTACCTATAACTTTTACAGTAATGCAATTTGCATCTGTTATTCTGTGATTAATAGATTACTCTTTGGCCATACATCTAGGATGTTCACTCACCTGTTAGTAATTCTAATCTCAACTTAACAAAGCCAGGCGTGTCTGGCAACAAATATCTATACTATTTCGGATCGCGTATGCGGAACAGTTATCCAGCCATTACTTCGCACACACACCCGAACACGTTGCGCTTCAAATCAAGAGAGAACGAAAGCTCCTGGTGTTCAGTAAGAACTCACCTCCGTCCGTACAAGTTGCTTGTTCAGCGTNTTTTGACTCTTTACCATTTGACTACGCAATTCGAATTAGCAGCTATGATCATGTCATTTAACCCTATTTATTGTAACTTTATTATTATTTTAACCAACTGTAGTCTTCTATATTTATCTAATTAATATTACTCAACAATCGTTCCCTCTTCAGATAAAAAATCATTTGAAAAATAATTTTTAATTTAGAGGATCTCTAATTATCCTTAGAAGACTTTAGTTGGGTCAGGCATGTTATCTATTATTCAATACTTACATATCTACCCATAACATGTGTCACTGAACATTAAACCCATTAACAGACAACTGTCTTGCAATGAATGCAAGTATAGCATTTCCCATTTAACTAAGCTAATTATATTCTAATTTTTTTTCTCGATTGTGCACTGAGTCCAATCATTCTCATACTGTGTCGCACAACATTTCAACTCAATGAGCATTTGACTTAGTGTCTCTCATAATTTGAACTTACACTCTCTCTTTCTTTTTCGATTTACACCGTAGTGCAATCATATTTTGATAATCACTGTAGTTTATGAATTTATGATATACACATTTTAACACTTCACTTCACTATAGCATCATATTTACAACACTTCACTGTAACACTTGTTGTTCATTTTTTTTATGACTTCGCAACTTCTTACATGTCTTTTCGTACGCTATCTTAATACTTTGGTCTAGTGAGTTGGATAGTTATTTCGTTTGGTCATCTCTTGTAGTGGTAACCGTTGTAGCTTCTGTTGTGGCTTCGTTGTGGCTTCTGTTGTGGCTATCGTTGTGGCTTTGAGCTTGGAGACTGGCTTGAAGTAGTTGAAGGAGCCTTATTTTGCTGTAGACATTAGAGACTGAGATTTTTGTACGTACTCAGTCACAATAACTTTCGTTGAAGTGGCTTGACTGTATTTGTGGCTTTTTGCATGCTGTTGAACTTTTCTTCACTTCTGTGTTACTTGTATCCATTTATTATGGCTATCAATTCCTTCTCACTCTTGAAACAGTAACATGTGACGCTTGACTTTCTATACTTTATAGCTTGAACTAGCGTGACTGTCCTCATCTCTCATTCCTCATATTTAATCTGCGGTCTAGTCTTTTACTATATGACGTTTACTCTCATTAACTGTATTTCTCCTATAACTTGATGTGGTATCTTTAATTCTGCTGGAACTGGCTTCTTTTCAGCTGCTAGACAGTGCTCTGGACCATTGTTTCTGCTTCCTCTTCCTTTAGTGTGGTTACATTTCATACTGATTGATGCCTTCTTGTCTATTGTTTACTTGCTGTGTTATGTTTCAGCTGCATCTTATTCGTCCTCTTTGACGTAGATTACATACTTTCATGTCATCCTGTAGGTTTCATATATTTTTAACAATTCTGCTCTGTTTTGCGTATTTTTCTTCTAAGTTGTCGTTTCTGTATTTCACCTTGACGTACTGCTTACTATTAACTAATGACTTGCTTTGTTTCACACTTGTACACAACCCTGTATAATCTGCATACTTTTTATCTCTGCTCACTTATGATTGTCGTTCATCTAAATCTACTGTTACTTAAAACAGAGAATAGAGGAAGATGGTGTATTTTGACTTCGTGCTCTAGTTATGACTTTCTTCTATGGTGATCAGCTAAACTACTACTTAGATCTGCTACATTTCTTGCTGTTTGTACAAGAATGAAGACTTTTATTTTCTTCTTCAGATGTTGTGAACTGCATCGGCTGGTATGATGTTTAATTGGAGTTTTCGTGGCGTTATCTTGACATTAGGCTGTGTACTGGTAACCGAACGATTCTTGAAAGGCCAAAATGTCATCCATGGCCATTGGTGTCTCATTTCGTCTCAATTCTTGAATTTTCGGTACTGTACTCAACTAGCTTGTATATTTTAGTTCTTAGTTTCATCACCATCAATAGATTTACAGTTCCATATTTATGATGGACGAGTTTCTATCGTTGAGACAATGACAGATAAATGTTCCGGTGTGGTGTTTTTTTGGGTGCACAACGTGTATGCAAGGGTAGTGTGGGATAATTTGCGCGAATGGAATCGTATTTTGATTTGAACATGAAGCTCATGACCTTCTTCACACTCGCGTAGTTACAGTACCTGTTGAAAATCCTGATCCAGGAACTGAACGTACTAGGGTACTAAGGTTCCTTATGGCTGTGATGGTTATTGTTAACAAAATATAAGACTGAAGCATCTGTGGTTATTTTTCTTAACAATTATTTTCCATTCTCAAAACACAGAAGGAGGATGGGATTTTAGCTAACCAAAGGCCAATGGCCAAGGTCAAGGGTTTGGACGCATATGAGTGCGAGTTGGGACAAGGGTTTGGACGCATATGAGTGCGAGTTGGGACAAGGGTTTGGACGCAATTGATGCAAAAGGCACTGTGAGCCCTACATCTTACAATGTCTTGGAGGATACATTGGGATCGTATGCACATGGTCTGATGTGAACGGATATTATCGAACCCGACAGAGGCGGGATATACAGGAAATTACGGAATATATTGGTAACTATTATTAGTTGAAACTGACTGAAATCGGTATATATATTATTATGTATTATTATCGAAAATTAAGTGATTAATTAGGATATAGAATATAAAAATGGATGACGTGAACAGATATTAAGACGATATTATTAGTATGCTTATCTTGGTTGTATATATATATAAAAGTGAATTATCGTATTATATTATTTATTGACGAATAAGAGAAGGGGAGATAGAAGGAGCCTGGTGCGTGGATTGAAAGACCACCAGACTCAGCTAAGGATACCGTGGTGGCCAACTCACGTACTCACAAAATTTGTGAGCCCCTGGGGGGGGGGAGGTTTATCTTGATCCATTATGGTTCATTTCGTCGTTCACCATTCTTCTAAACTTCAATGTCTCTTTCAGTTTACTCTTCATTGTTTTTTACGATACATTGTAGAACGGTCATTTTCTGTTTCTGCTTGTATTTTTTTTTACCACGTGTACTAATCTTGTAAGTTTGGTTATAATTAGTGCTTAGATTTTTACTTCTGCCGTTACTGCATTAGTCTTTGGCGTGAAGGTATTTATTTTTCTGGCTTACTAATTAAAAAAACTTGCTGATTAATGACTATTGAGATAAGGTCCTTATTGNCTTCCCTCTTGCTCTCTGGATTAGCGTCGTCATCATCAGCTGACTCCTGTACGTCTGGCAANCAAACAGTTCTCCCACTCACTCGACCGTTGTGTCAAAATAGTTTATTCGCCCTCGGTTGTCGCGTAATAGATTTAAAAGTCTATTTCAACGGATTAACCGGCCTTAACACTCCCTACCTAGTCTCATATATTTTTTCTTCAAATGTCCTAGACTGATACTTAAGAGTGTAATTAATACAACGTATTCACTGTATTTAATTTCATGTCTTATAGTCTAACAGAGAAAAAATTACGGGAGGATTCACACATATATTGGGTTCTTACACTCATTCTTATTAATTATTTATCATGTAATTACTAATGTGAGTCTAACATGCCTGAAATTTTATAGTATATTAGTCGTTCTTCAACTCCTCCTAAGCTGAGATTACAATAGTTTGTTTTACATCAAGTACTTATACTACATGTAGAAATGTCGTTTCTTTTTCTTAAGCTTTTCACATTTGAATATTTAACATTGTCTTTTACTTGCTTAATATTGAACTCACAGTTTAATTGCAATGACTT
>KZ868957.1:10935-31218 GCA_003456935.1 Machilis hrabei | reverse complement strand
AGTTGAGGTTTGCATACTACTTATTCTAGACTACTATAACTTAACTGAAGGGCATTCACAACACTCAGCCTAATGTAGGAATTAAACCTATGAATCCGGCCGTGGTCGCTTGTAAATCTGTAACTAAATGGTGAATAGTATTTTTCTGTTAGCGACAGCAATATTGTGCAGAACCTGATGTGGTCAATTAATTATCCTTACCGACAACTTGAAACATCTAATAAAAGCTAATTAGCCACAAGTACAGAATCAGACGTGACGTCTTAGATAATTCAAGCTTTAATTAAAATAGTTTCTAAATTGAACTCCGATTTTGAATTCTACAAACATAAGTGTTGATAAGTGTTCAACACGCAGTAAATACAAGCAGCGCAGCACCGTTTTTGTGAACTTTTTTGATAACTGAATCCTATAAAACGGCATCAGCGCGTGCTATATCACTCCAAATATTGGTACACTTTATCTTTAGAACAGATTTATTTAGGGAATTGAACGTTAAATCACGTGTCTATGCAGCCAATTTCTCATGTTTCCACATATTTTAACTTTCTCTAGTTACAGTATTTCAGAAGTAGTTTTTGGCCTATTTCAGCGTGTNTTTTTTATTACGTTAGGCCTCAAATCATCAACATGTAATCATTACATAACTTAATCGAATGCAACGAAAATCAGTATAAAAAAATAAGCTCAGCGTAAGTTGGTTATTTTAGTAGGGCCTATTACTAGTAATATCGCAATTAATAATGACCAATATGTATTAAGCGTNCATGGCTGTTGTTTATTTGATGTTTACTGTTTTTTGGATGTCATGCCGTGTTGAATGTTTAATATTTACCAACCTTTCAGCCATATTACAATGGCCACCATCAGGGTTGTCACGCAAAATTCACAAAACCCTGATGACGGTCATCGTAATATGGCTGAAAGGTTGGTAAATATTTAATGTTTATTTTGTGTAATATTTTCTGTTTTTCTATTTTTTTATTATTTTTACCTTTTTCCTATTTCCTAAATTGTATCTTTAACTTTTGAACGAGGGAATGTTCTGGAAATTACTTGCTTGTGATTTGTGTGCCCTCTATTTCCTTCGCCCCTGGCTTGTGTGCATTCTGTGTGACAACTAATTTGTGTACTGTTCTTTTTGCATGACGTCATCTTCGTGAGTTTGACTCCATAATTATAACGGCACTGCAGGCCCGTAATCGGGGTCTTTTGGTCATTTGATCATGGGATCAAATCATTAGAGTGAAGACTACGGGTCAGTCGGAAGACTGAGTGAGACGACTGTGTTGGTGTACGTTATGTAACGACGTGTCCTTGTCAATCGTCGTGTATTCGCCATGTGTAGTCTAATGCACAGCAATCTATTCTAAGGATCACTCTGGGAGTGGAACACTTATATACAGTTGAAGAGCTCAATATTTTTTTTTTTATTTTTGGGACGTCCGATTTTTGCGTTACTGTGGATGATTTGGAATTTGGTTGGATTGTTGCACTTCTGGTTACGTCTATTTCGTCTCGTCTTTCCNTGTCNAGATCTANCTGTATGTCCAGCGAGCTGCCTAGCAAGAGTTACCTGATTATCGATAGATGGAACCGGCTGTCAAGCCATCATTGGAAGAGAGCATTATCATTGATTATATATATAANCTACACTCAATGGCATTACTTTTCTGCTTCGCCTACAGAGGAAGTCAGCACACGAGAGGTTGCAAGCCTGGTGGCGTAGAGCGAAATATACGGCGGAGAACCAAAAGTTAAGTAATTTCTACTAGAATATTCTTTCTTTCAAAAGCTTAAGATGCAATTTACTTACCCTGATAGATGTGTTTTTGTTTTGAGAACAGTAAATTCTGGTCTTGTTACATTTTTTTAAGGGTTTATTTACATTGTTGTTGACCAAATGCTGAAGTTAGTCTTAACATTTTTTTAGTCTTTTTGGCAGTCGACTATTACATATTCATGCGTAAGTTCCTTTGGACGTAAATTTCTGTTCAGTAAATCTAGGGTAGTCGTCAGTATAAATCGTTTTCTCTGACTTACGTGAGTGTTAGTTGTCAGGATAAATCTTGAGGAAATTTACGTACATGTTTACTTCAGTTTATCGTAGCGAGTTCTTTTTCTGTGTAAACATGTTACCGATCCTTAGTTCAGAGAATAATTAAAGCTTTTAGTATTTAGATTTCCCAATTATTCTGCAGTAAAATTTTGTATTGCTCATTTTTCAGATTGTTTGCGACATTGCCAGTTTGACTGTGGTGTCATTATTATTCATGCGTCAAGTTACCAACAAATTTATATCTAGGTAGATATGTTGACAGTGAGTGTCGCTAGTTTGTACATGACGTAGTGATTAACTGTGTGAACGCTCCGATCCGAGAAGTGAACAGTACGAAGATGGTTTTACCAACCATTTTTGGAGGCTAGTATGTTACTAAGATTTATGAATTTCATTATCAGAGAATGATATTTGGCTACATTTTCTTTTATACTGTGCGTTATGAGTGATTTCGAATTCAATCAGGCAATGTTGTAATGGCCACTTCTGCTAATTGCGTTTGTTTTCTTAATTAATGGACGTAGATGTCCGCGAGTTAGTTTTTCCTTGGACTAAGTTAATACGTTAGCAAGTCATTTAGTAATCCTACTTTTGTGGTTTATCGTGAACACCTGTTAATCTATGTCTAGCGTAGAAAGTTCGTTAAAAAGTTCTTACTCAGTTCGGAATTCTTTTGACAGGACTTGTTTATTTGATAATGTCACGTATAACGGTGGATTACTCTTTATTGAGTTTTCAGTTTTATTAAAGATTTATTTTTCTTTAAATTAAAGGTCTGGTTCTATATCAAGCTCATAATTTAATGTTACACTACAGTGAAGCTGAATTTACTGGCAGTACTTTGTTGATATTGGTCTGGAATCAAGTCCAGTACCAACATCGATTCTGTCATATCCAAACGAAGCGTAGCGCGAAATTTCGTTTCGCTTAAAACGTAAATTTTCGTTCACTTACCAAGCTACGAAAAATTAAATTCGCTACTGATTCGTCAAGACTCTCACTCTTCTGATTATTTCTGTTGCTTGTATTATTATTATTATTATTATTTTGTTTTTGCTGTAATTGAATTTTTCTTTGCATGATTGCCAAAAGTTCTTTTGGGAAAATTTTGTTTACATCATTAATGTATGTTGGGATGTTCTATTTGGTAATAAATAACATTTATTTAGGATCCTTCATGATATTTCAGTTATTTTCCTTTTATGGTAAAGTTTCCTTTTTTTATTCACCATATATTTTCACGTATCATAATTTCTTCAGTGGACTTCCAAATTGGTCTATGTCATCATCATTTCTGTCAACTTGGTTGGTGGCGTCCAAATTTAACTTTGTAATTCCCTTAGAGTTGTAGAGTTGAAATTGTCCTTTTTTATTCTTCTTATTCTTCTGGTATGCATAGTGATTTCTGCTTTAGTCCGAACATACCTAGCCTACCCTGTTAGACTCTCGTGTAGTAAGTAGTTTGTTTGAATATTCTCAATAAGATAGAGCTAGTAATTTTGAGTTAATACGTATATTCAAACGTGTGGACCTCTTTTGATGAATTTTATTTTCCCTATGTGGGATTTTACGCTTTTAGGTAATATAGTTGTTTTTTCTCTTCACAGCTTTCATATCTAAGACCGAAAAGGAAAACCACCCTGTCTTATCGTGTCAATCTCTAATGATGCACAAAATGAACACAACGTTAGGGTAAATCATTTAAAACACCTGTTTTAAGTGTTGAAAGACCCATCTAGTCAACGGTGAACAAAACCATCAACCTTTTAAAGCAATCGCGTTCCTCGACTTACATTAGACTGGAAGCTTGTCGACAAAGGAATTACTGACAGATCAAATCTCCTTCCGGACTGTGACTACCAAAGCTCATTAAAAATGTCTTCTTTAAGTTCCTTTCAATCTGGATGCAGCATAAGGCTGCTACGTTTTGTACAGTGATATACCACAACATTGTAGCTTACGAAAAACGTACATTTGCTTTGTTATTGAAACTTTTTACGTTAAAACAATATGTGTAACTTTACAATTAACTTTCTTTNATCTATCTTACTTCACACAGACTATCTATCTGTCCTTTATTTTCCCTAATACTTTTTGCCCATCTANAAGTTACCTTNATGCATCTATCAGTNAGACATGNTACAAGCCTTACATTTCCATCATTTATGTGGTATATTCAATTGCTTTATTCATCGAGAAGGTATAAAAATGCTAACTATTCTGGGGCCACGAATTCAATAAGGCAAGACAGAGGAATATATCAGTTGTGACATTTACATACAATTACCGAAATCTGACTGATTTTTGCTACAACAGGCTAACCTTCAGCATTTTTTAGACCACCTACAAAAGCTGGTTAATTAAATATTACGATCATCACTAATGGACAACAAAGAAATTCCTATTTACAGGCAACAACATTCTTATAACTGCAACCTATAAATAACGGTTCGATCGTAATCGTTTTTCGGGAGGGACGCTAAAACTGGGGTCCCATCAATGCGTGTTCCATGTAAAAGAGTCCTCCACCATGTATATGTGTAGTAGTTCCAAACGTTAGGCATTCTGTGGAGTCGTGGCAACGTAGGCAGGTTCTCCATTAGATTTTCTCAGTCAGAACAGTAAAACCTTTGTTTAAAATGACGAATTTAATAAGATTGTTTTGTAAAAAAAAAATTCTTTAAAAGTTGTGGTCGCTGGGCCTCTTTTAAAATATTAACAAAGTAGGCCAACCACCTGTTTCAAGATAGCGGGCTGTATTGTCAAACAAATTTACTTGTGTTTTGACTACCTCTAACACTATGGCAAATTTTGTCAGAATCTGTTTATTCCTTAGAAAAAGTACACATAACATACAAACAAATATGCAAGCTAATGAAAAATATATCGTTTATTGGGGTTACTTTTCACCTACAGGGGATACTTTGCACCACTTGCCAAATTACTTTGGATGACTTCTGTCGTGTAAAATATTAAAACGTTTGGATTTAGTTCCTAGTTTTCTAGGAAATTGCATACCAATGCACATTTTAGAAGATACTGGACGCTCCATTGAAAATTTAGCCCAAAAAGCGTGCAAATTTGTCCGCTTTAGTGTCTAGCCAAATCTTAATAAAGTGATAACCAGGCAAGTATATTTTTATTTTATTCCTTATATCTTAGAATTATATAATTTGTTACCATTTTGTATGCCGGATATTTACAGTTCAAGTAAAAGCACATGGATGCCAGCATTTTGGATGAGTTGAGGATACTTTGCACCAGCATGAAAGAAGATTTTGGGTCACTACAAAGAGGGTGAAGATGGAATCCATTGTGCTGTTTTGCAAAAGCAACACTTTCCCCGACCTCTGAAAGCGTTGGTGGATATAGCCTAATATCTGTAAACGGAGGTGCAAATCCAAAATCCCGTTTTCGGAAATGTGGCCGGCCTTCTCCCTTGTGATTTAAACGAACTTTTAGAACGTTTTTCTGGCAAGACTTGTGAAAGAGGAGGGACTGAAGCTTGGAAGTGGCCAACAGCTGTTGACATTGTGGAAGACAGTTGGGAGGACGTTTTGGGGTCCAGCAATCCGCCAAAGCAAATCAATAATCGTGGTTATTTCTCAGTTCCAGAGCTACATGATATTGGTTTGAGCAATATTGTTAGTTTGTTTCAGTTTTGTACTGGTGACTATTGAGAGACATTTGAGATATGCGAAAGCCTCTAAAACCCTAGAAATTCGCATTTAATTTTCGCGTTTATTAGTTTTAAGCGATTTCAGTGATGTACACATGTTTTGTTTCTCTTTTTCTTAGAAATACAAATATTTTTAAATGCTGTAGTTTTTTACTATTGTGCAAAGTAGTAACTTTCCTCCAAGTGCATTTATTCCCATAATTTCCATGTAATCAGCTATAATGATACTTTGCACAAATTTTTTAGGTGCTGTAAAAATAAATTAGCAATCTTCAAAGCTAGGTGTTTCAATTGACTTTTAATTTTAATTGCTATTGGATTATGGTCCCACTGTTATGACATCTCAGGTCTAATGGAGACCCCATCCGCGTCGTAATGACGCTACAGGATAACTGAATTTTGAATTTTGCCACTCAGCCGACACATAGCCGGAGGTGGGATCTTTTACATCGAACACTTATCGATGGGACCCGCCTTTAACGTGCCTCCCGGAACACGCCTACGATCATACCTTAGTGTGGAGTGCTTCACAGGCGGACTCGTAGGATAACCCTTTTTACCCAGGGCTAGGAGCCGGTCCCGGGATTTGAACCCGGGACCTCCCGATCAGGAGCCGAGCACTCTAACCTGTCGGTAATTGACTTTTAAAAATATGTTCACAAATGTATAATTCATACTTTAAATATAACAAATTCCACGAGAGTTTAAAAAGAAAAATAAGGAAAAGTAAGCCCTGCGGTACTCCACTTCGTTTGGTCACTTACATATAAAACTTTACAGTCACCAAAATTGTAAACCACATCTAGAATGTGTTTTAACATTTTTTATACATGTACTTAATTACACATATACACATTGTACTTTCTACAAGTACGCGTATATTTCCAAACGCCATGATAACATATGTTAATTTTGCTGAATTGCAATGGCATATTGCTTACTGTAAATTAAATTTGTATACTCCTTTCGCTGGACTACATCAAGCCACTCACTCTACCACTCAGTCGTATTCTTTAGTGTAGTCCATCGAGCCTGTGCTTGAGTGGGAAAGGGGAATCTTGCACGTGCCAAGTGGACATCACCGCTGGGAAAACCACACCACTTAAAAGAGAAAGACGAATCGATTGGAAAAACGAATCCCCACGGACCGAAACCTGACTCTATCGCCAGTCAATTCTTCCAGTCCCATCAACCCCCATTCCCCCCACCACCACCCCTCTCTCTCTACTCCAGTACTTGATTCGAACACGTTCTTCCCCATTCCCTCAGGTTCTCTAGAGCTAGAGTTAAGAGTTGGATCGTCCACTCGAGATTCTACTACTGCGAGGANAGCAGTGGGTCAGATATTTCCAAATGAATTTACTGTGATGGGACAGCATATACGGTGCTCTCCGTACTGACGATAAAGAGTCAATAGCATACAAACATGAAACTAATCCTTCAGCGAACCTTATACAATAAATACAGTACCGACTCGCATCACCTGTATTTCCATCACCATTCAAGGGCTACAGCAATCTTACAAACTCATCACTCGTATTGCAAACCGTAAATACACAATCTGACCACTCTGAAAAAGGTATTGTGCACTCTGCCGACACGAAACGTACGCTTATATTTGATGTTAGTTGCTCAAGTAGCGTATGAGAATCTCTGTCTGTCGTGTGTGTTAGTTAAAACAACAAAGCAGGACAATTTTGTACAGCAATTACAGGGAATAACCATGTGAATAAACTTTGTGTGAATGCTACCGCTTTAATTTTGAATATTGTATGCTCTATAGAGTAAACGTCAACTCTCAGAACTCGGTTGGCAGAACACCTGAAGGTGCTCATTTTTCCCAAGTGTCCACTCTGCATACTCGTATTTGGAAACCTTTGTCCTTCAATTTTACACCATTATTACAACAAAACTTTAATGCTAGGGGTAGTGGTCACCAACGGGAACAGCCATATATCTGCCGCTGCAATGTATTTNAAGAAACATGTTTGAAAAAGTACGTGTGTTACGACCGAACTTTGTTCTTTTATATGTGTTTGCAGATCCCAATCAGCATATTATGAACGTAATGAGACGTGTACGTGAAATACGATGGGCACATCCTACTTTTTTTTAACTATAACGCGCTATTTCACTTATCATATTACCACGTTTATAGTAAATTAACTTTTAGTGACATACAAACACTCGTAAACTTCGAAACACGTGCCGAATGAAGTTCCGTATTTTAAGTACAGTGACCTTTAAACCAGGATATCCATTCTGTAACAGGCTAAATTAACGAGATACATATACCATNATNTAATCTGAAACTATTCAAATCCTTCGGGAACTGAATAATTTTCGACTCTTTTAAACTGATGTTACGCTTTGGTTACTTACTTTCCCAAGTTCAGGAAAAATGCCAATCTGCAATACGATAAAAAAAGTTTCATGAACTACTGTACAAAAATCGCAACCGACATTCTCTCGCGTCTGGCCCACATCCGCCTTCTGTCAATATATCAGGAGTCACAGTCATTGCGCTGAACTGACTTTCATTGTCATTGGAAAGAAGTGAAGGCCTTGGTGGAGTGTACAATTCCTGCCTCTGTGTTACAGAATGGCAATGCGTGACTTAACGTCATCGAAGCGATACGCGGAACCACGAGTAATGGTGATCATCTGTTTCAATTTTTCACACTTTATCACAGCTTCAACAGTTAAAACACCTCCCTTGCCCTCACAGATTCCTTCGCGAGCAGCAAACAGTAAAATATAAAGGAAACACGCGCTCCAAGAATCTCATTACCACGTTTTACTGTTAAAAATGTGTAATATTTACATTAACGTTCGTCAAGATATAACTTCCGTTTACCCACGCATTCCTCGCTTGGGTGTTCTGAAGCCGAACCGGATCCGGGATCAAACTAGTTTATTTGGGAAAACATGTAAGCATTATTGCACGACTTCCGGTTCAATTTATAATTGTACTTTCAAGCACTACTGACATTATTTATGTTGTTTAGTACCACATTTACATCATGTTTGAACTAAAACTACTAAGTCTACTATATCCCATACAAATCCATGATTTTCTGCAAACTAGTACGGAATGGTTCGTCGAACACGAAATCTCATAGCGCTCAAATCAGCACGGTAAATGTTCGGTGCTACGAATCAGTATATAGCAAATAACGTATTTCAGTTAAACACAAAGCTCTCAAACATGTATCTACCATATGATTCTCAATTCGTGGACCTGAATTGGATCGGAAATGAAATGACAAAATGTCATCCGACGCTTCATTTTCGAGACTAAATTTTTTTTAATATCAGATGAAATATATTTTCACGCTTTGGTATGAAATAATCCCAAGTACCTTTGAAGCTCTTGGCATAAATTTACATTATTTTATTTTAAATTTAAGTACCCTTTGACTGCACTCATAAATTACAGTCAAAACGACATAAACATAATATTGAATACCACATCCAAATTTGAGTCTTTCTCAATCCTGAACTTCTGTGCTCAGTAGTAAAATGACTTCTTTGAGCAGTTTACTATAATTTACTTGAAAATTAAATGCCATATTACATTTTGAACAGTTTTATTCAAGCAGTTTGAAAAATATATCCTTCACATTCTGAATCATCCTGTACAAGTACCTCAGAACTCCCTTAAAAATTTACAATTATCAACTAAGGTTCGTAAAAATTTGCTTTCTTCCTAGTTCTATGTTCACATTTGGCACTCACGGTGATTTTGTCCTAATAATACACTACTGTTCATAAGAATCAGAACACCATGAAAGAGTGGAGATGCGCTTTTGATTTTTGCAGAATATGTTTATTAGGCAGTACCGAAGAAATGATAAGCATTTCGTTGGCATTGGTTCAGGCGAACTGGCTCCATGCCAATCAGACCGCGTAATGTCACATGACCTAAACTGTCATTCATTTGGCTAAAAACTCCNGTTTCATAAAATCAGCGAATTTGACAGAGGTCGCATTATTGGCATGAGAGTCTGCAATGCTTCCTTCCGGGAAATTGCTGCTTCTGTGGGGCGCACTCTTTCTGTAGTGCAAAGAGTATGCAGAAAATGGTGCGAAGAACGGCGTAACTCGCGCAAAGAAGGTTCTGGACGTCCGATACAGACAACTCCGAGAGAGAACCGTCATCTCATCAGAATGTCTTTCAATGATCGAACTGCTTCTTCGTCTGTGTTAGTGCATCAATGACGAACTGTAACACATCATCCAATGTCTTCTGTAACAGTTCGTCGCCGTTTATTGCAGTCCGGGCTACATGCTCGTCGACCTCTCCTGAGGCTACCTTTGACAAATCAGCACAGAAATGCCAGGCAGCAATGGCGCACCGAACGGAGAGACTGGCATGGTGAATGGCACAATATCGTATTTTCGGACGAATCACGCTTCTGTTTAGGCGAAAATGATGGCCGCATCCGTATCCGCCGACGACCTGGTGAGAGGCAACATGAAAGGTGTATTCGCACCAGGCATACCGCTCCTACGCAAGGCATTATGGTCTGTGGTGCTATCGGGTATGGTAGCAAATCCCCTCTATTGCATGCCCGTACCACTATTAATAGCGCCCGTTATGCAAAACGACATTCTTAGACCGGTACTTCTTCCATTCTTGCAGGGAGTCCCTCAGGCCACATTTCAACAAGACAATGCCAGACCTCATGTAGCCGCGACAACACATGCCTTCTTAAGGGACAACAACGTTCCACTTCTTCCATGACCCGCTAGATCACCTGAGTTGTCTCCTCTTTAGAATGTATGGGACATGGTCAAACGACGGGTGCAGCAGTACAACCGAATGCCAGCNAATGTTGAAGAGCTTTGGACTCGGGTGAATGATGCCTAGATGGCTATTCACCAGGACACCATTAAAACATTATTTAATTCGATGCCCAGGCGAGTGGAGCAGGTTATACAGGCCAGGGGTGGCCACACAAATTACTAGCTCATTTGGCACACCTTGTAAGTATGACACTGAAATGGTAATAATTTACTCTGTACAAACTAATAAACATAATCTCTGAATACCAAACGCGTATCTCTACTCCTTCATGGTGTTCTGATTTTTATGAACAGTAGTGTAATAGTCTTATCTGAATAGGCAAGTTGCTTCACATACAAATATAGTTAAATAATATAGTAGCCTTTACGGTAGGCCTATGCTTTTAAGGTACATATGTGCTACATTTTGTTCGGATGAGTTAACTCAAACATTACCTTGTTCAAACTCAAATAGCACAAAAATACGTTTATTATTTTTTAATTGTTTATATGCTGTAACCGTTAAAAAGAACGCTGCAATTGTCTAGTCCAGTTTTCGAAAAGAAAAAAATGTACACTGGTCAAAATATTGTTTTTGTCTCTTCTCCAGTGTTTCAATTAATTGTATAGGCATTTAAGAGAAAAAATAACAGTCAATGAACACTATTAACGAATGTGAAGCTTTTTCTAGTTTTATCTTCCTTGAACGTCTTTTACGCGCAAACTGTTAAACGATTAATTTGTGTGGCTACTTGTATCAGTGTAAAACTGTTCCAAAAATAGTAGGCCTAACATAACACCACTTTTCTTTAGTTAAAAATTGATCTTATGGATTATGTATTTGCCGTGTTAACTGCAATAAATACCAGTAAGTTACTGTAAAAGGGGGATGGGGGGTGAAAAGGGCCAGTGGGGTGAATAGGATCAAAACTTTATCACTGAATTTAACAGTGTTTTACAACAATTTAATTAAGATGGAAAGCAATAGTACACACTGATGCTTATCTGGTAGATACCACTAATTTCAGCTTAATTATATGTTATAAAATGTTTTTATCATCATCTATTAAGTTTTGATCCTACTCGCCCCGTTTTACGGTATGTTTCGGAACATAAAAGTATGACAACAGAAGTTAACAAGCCCTCGCAATATCTACAACACAGAGAGATGATCACCCCCTGACGCCGAGACGTGCAAGGTGCATCTCGCACTACTTAGGGCACCGTCGATTCTCGCTTAGGAGCCTGCCTGCTGCACAGTAGTTGTCCTCATGTCAGCACCTTCCTGCTTGATAAAAACAATAAATGGTTTAGCATCCGTAATGATCCCGGACATGTTGTAGTAACGTAAAACACTCATCATCACTTTTATGCCCCATTTTCTAAAACATTAATAATATACTCGATGCCAAAAAAGTTTCAAGGGATTATAATCGCACTTCCCTGAAATCCCCGATGAATGAGACGTCAGACTCCGATTCGATTCAAAGGGTACGTCATATCTGAATACCAGCCACATTTATTCAGTCCGCCTAGATGAGTCCATATACGGAGGACTAACGGCTCGTGGACAAAAGTGGCACCAACGTGAATATAATTCATATTCAAATCCGTGCAAAATGACGGCATACTCGGTGACATTTCAGTAGTCAGTACCCGAAGCGTAACCTGTTGGTCCAGTGGACAGAACTGCGAAAGGGATTTCGATCCATCATGCTTACCTCACGGTCATGAATTCTGATATTAAAAAATGAACTTTTAGCAATGAAAGGTCGGCGCATTCTAGACAAAACCGTATGCTCGCTCACCCAGAACCACGACGACATTTACTCTCTTTGGTCAGGTAATATACTGCATTGAATGCCTTTTTTGTCCACACAAAGAAGACCCAGTACCTTGCAGTAACGGTAAAACGGTTTCACTAGCAAATTAGAACATGCTTTGTACCATATTACATTTATGATCAAATCACTAAAGTTTGTTACAACAAATATTACGCTGCCAAAATAAAAATCGCATCCAATTTTCTATCAAAACAGACCTGACTTGGCTGATTTAATTGCAAATATAATGTGTTACAAAGTATGTTCTATCAGAATAGTGATTGCGTTTTGATTTACTTCAAAAGAACTACTTAAATGACGAAACCCTTAGCAAACGCGAAGATAGTTTCGGAGCTCAACTGAGCTGACAATTAGAAAATGCAATTTGAACACACAAGTTTCAAGATTTGTACTTGAGAAATCACTCATTTTAAGCACCTTTTACTAGGTTAAAAGGAACCCATGAAAAACAAATAAACGATACAAAGACTTACTTTTACAGTTTTTTTTTTGTGGTGGTGCTGGTAGTGGGGGGAGGGAGAGGGGGTTTATCTGATTACCTAAAACAACGCGTTTTAAGGGGTTTAGAACTCTCTACCGTGTACTATGATTATATAATATACGTACAACTTCATACAATGAAGTATCTGAATGGTTGATGTATAACCTTGGAAATGGTATTCGCTACATACGCGAGAGTTGCGGCTTCATATGCACTACACAACTCATTCTGGTCTTCTTACTGACCTTAGCAGAAACACTTAAACTCTTTAATGTTTATAACTAAACTTCCACAAGAAGAACAAATTTATCAAACNTTGACGAAAAATAATTTAATAAAATGTAGCTACATTATGCCTAAAATTAATCACCAAATCTTTGAAATCGGCGTTTTTTGCTCCTAGCATTGTGAGTCCACAGAAAAGTAGGGTACGGTATACTTACAAGGAAAGTATCAGAAGTGTACCCCACAGATTTCAATGGAATTACGTGTGAGAGTAGTGTTAGGGCCCAGTACTAACGTGTATAAATATTGGCCACCGATGGGCCATAGCGTTCGAGAAAAACNAGTCTTAATTTTGGGGGAGGTGGTCTCTCGCACTCTGAAATACTTATTTTCTGTCAACGAAGCANCAGCTCTCGTAGCGCAATGGGTAAGACGTTGGACTGTTGACTTTTAGGCCCTGGTCGAGTCAACTTTTTTTCTTGGTTTTTACCTTTACGTTTTAATTTATGTTTTTTGTATTGTGTTTGTGGTGTTTTTATGTATTCATTATATTTAAATGTACAAAGCATACCAGGAGCTTTAACTGTTGTTACAAAGAGGTAACCAAAACATTCCGTTAACTAAAAAATGAAGATATCATAAAATTATACGAGCACAGGGCTTAAAAAATAAGGAAAGTAATTTGAAGCCACTGGAAAAGTCTGTATAAATACATACAAGTATGAAAATCTAAATGTCGTTCTTACAATATTGTGTGTCACGTTTTTAGTCTACCTCGACACTTCTACTTATTTAAACTACTAGATACAGTCTGCCGTAAGAGTTTTCATGTCCTGTTATCCTTTGAAGGGAAGATTCGTGTTCGTACAATGACAAGTGACGATGAATATTGGAGGCGAACGGGTGTATATAATGTGAGAAAATATAAATAAATCTGTTCATGATAAAAAAAAGGAAATGAATACTACAGGCAATGAAGAAACGCTTTCGCTGCCAAGAACTTCATTCAAAAATGTTGGGAGTGAGTATCAAGATTACCAATTCGAAAATATTTCCGTTATCGAAAGTGAGTAATCAAGACGCGAAGTCACGGGTGAATTACATTACGCTGTGAAAGTGTTATAACAATTAAATATAATAGTTGATAAAGAGATCTCTCCGATGTCCGAACGATCGAGAATAATGGGCAATTGTTCTGTGAAGACAATAATAGGTGTGTTTTATACGAATGAATTCGAAGAGCAAGAAGAGGTTTTGTTGGATGATGAAGAAGCTTCTGATTTACAACCAACACAAGAGTCATTGGAAGAAACAAATACTTCATCTTATTCTGACAATGAATCAAACGATGGACAAGAAGACCCAGTTACATTTGAAACGAAGGTACGTTTTTGTATTAATTACAAATTAACAAATTGTAAAATACATGATAGAACATAATTTAATGTNGTATTTATTTTGTATTTACAGGTAAAAGTTCTGAAATTTTCTGAAGAGCACCCAACCTGGTCATTGAAGTCTTTACGTTCATATGGGAGTAAACGTTTGAAAAATAAAATTAAACTGTGGCGTTGGAAAAAAACAGGTGGAAAGGGGTGGAACCTCGAAGGATAAATTTCATGCTGTCGACAAGTGTGTGTACGAGCGGTTCGAAGAAAGCAGAAAGCACTGTCGTTTGGTAACAACAACTAATATGAACTATGTTACAACAGTGGGCAATGGCAGCAGCGATGCAGTTTCCAGACGCGAAGTTTATAGCTTCAATTTCATGGGCAAATCGGTTTAAAGTTAAAAATAACATTTGTCAAAGAAAAGTTACAAATTACGTAAGCAGAAAAGAAAAACTCACATTTGAAGAAACGTTGAAGCTGGAGAGCTATTTCAAAAACAAATATCTGCCATTATTCCAGCATTCAACCCAGACTTTGTTATCAACATAGATCAAACAGGATGCGAGTACCACATTACAAGTAACCGAACGTTGTCATTTAACGGGGAAAAACAAACAGAAGTTGCAGTGGAGCAAATGAACAAGGTTGAGCTGAAAGTGGTTTAGTAGCCATCTAATTTTCTAGAGCTACCAATTTTCCAGTAATTTCAAATTTGCAACATAAATTTAATTTTTTTTTACAAGAATTTAAAGTCCTGGAACAAAAATGTTTTATTTTTTTCAATTTAAATGAATTGCGAAATGAAATGCAGTGGTTCTGAAGTGAAAAAATTCAGCAATGAAAATTAGTCGATTACAGCGCCATCTATCACGAATCAAAAAAAAATGTTTCAGACAAAACTTGTATTTTTTTTTTCGGTAAAATCCGATTATGTAATAAAAATTAGGGGTTGCTATTTGAAATTTCAAAAGTTTCCCCCGCCCCACCTACAAGGGGGGCCAGGAGGTGTTTTTTGTAACACAAATGAAGTTCCCCCTCCAAACTATTAACTTTTTATTTGGAACATTTCTTTGCAGTGGTTCTGAAGTGAAAAAAATCAGCAATGAAAATTAGTCGATTACAGCGCCATCTATCACGAATCAAAAAAANTTTCAATTTAAATGAATTGCGAAATGAAATGCAGTGGTTCTGAAGTGAAAAAAATCAGCAATGAAAATTAGTCGATTACAGCGCCATCTATCACGAATCAAAAAAAATGTTTCAGACAAAACTTGTATTTTTTTTCGGTAAAATCCGATTAGGTAATAAAAATTAGGGGTTGCTATTTGAAATTTCAAAAGTTTCCCCCGCTCCACCTACAAGGGGGGCCAGGAGGTGTTTTTTGTAACACAAATGAAGTTCCCCCTCCAAACTATTAACTTTTTATTTGGAACATTTCTTCGCAGGATGATTGTGTTTCAAGATATTCAAATGTTTCAGGTTAAAAAAATCACCCGGTATATACGTAAACAAATAAAATAACCACGGTAATGTTAATGTGGTGTTGTACAGGGTGTTAACACTTATTATGTCACTTCAAAAGGGTGTTCAGTTGATCATCTCCAACTGTGGATGTCCACAGATATGCCTAAAACCAACCAGCAACANACCAATCGGAAGTTATGGGTGTATTGCCACTAGACACCTTTAAAAGGCATAACCAAAAGGAGAGACCCTTAAAATCAACTCAACACAAAGAAGAAAAAATTCGCCTACGCTTCCGTAACCGTTCGTTAGCTTTAAATNCGATATTTATTACTTTAAATACAAGTTCTCATAGCTTGCCTAAAACAAATCCCATAAATAAAGCTTAAACTTGCTCTTCGCTAAGTGAGCTGACCTCTCCAATGGCCTGTAAATTAATTTCCCAAAATTGATTTCTAAATAGGATCCTTAACAAGACAAGGAAGGAATAAATTATGGGCGGAATGCTTTTACGACGAGATTTTTCAAAGAGGAAAAAAAAGCGTAACATCTTTTTTAAGCCGACAGGTATGCATGTCTTAGTGGTCTCATAATGGGTGCCATTAAGATCAAACGTCTACTGTTACGGTCAAAGTCTTGTCGAATTTAAATCCTTTGTGCACTGGTTTGGCAAGGTAATCGTGCCACTGCATACTTTCTCGAGGAGAAGTATCTTGAGTTATGGGGAAAGCTTAGTATTAATTCTCTTTCAGAAGCGTTCATATCCTATCAACGTGTAACGCCAGTGTTGAAAGAAAGTAAAACACGCCGTAAAAATGTTAACGAGCAAATAGAGTGATGTACAACCTCAAAAAAATAAAAACAAAGACAAACTGAAAATCCTGATGTATTAAGTATTTAACATTCTCTTTTAGCTGTGAAAAAGCACGAATATATCTTCGAAGAAAGATCAGTTGATCTGACGCTTAGCTCCAAACCAGGTATCGTGGCTCCGAGGATTCGCAGTGCACGCTGTTATGTTAAACAGTGCTGACAAAACTCTACAGCCGTAAAGAATAGGCATTGAAGTATTACTCTCAGTTAGGCAGTTCACTCGAGACTCGCGGGAAGGTGGCAAGAGTATCGTAAAAGTTGCTTACAGTTCTGATTTTTGCAGGTCGACATTGCGTCCTTGCGTATTTCCTTGCATGGGTATGTTTTGCCGTNTATTTACCCTANGTCTGCNATTGCCCCATTTTTTCGTTTCATTTTGNTCCATGGAAGAATAGACGGGGACGCGCAACGTCATCCCGGCACTCCAAAGGTNNANAAAAATCGATGATGCTAATAGAATGATACGTATTTCAAAATACATCTGCATGCTGTGAGGATCAATTCATGGAGGTCAGTCAATGTAGCTGGTTGTCAAGACGACAGTCGTATAAATACCTGCGATACGTAGCTTACGTTTTCATGAACCAGTACTGTAAGAGCGTTTTTAGACAGGCCTATATACCCTACTTACTGGTCGTAGAGACCGTATTCTGTGTTACAGTTCTATGAACCTTACCTTACTGGTAACGTTGTATTCAGTTAGGATGTTTTCAGATCTAACGTGTACATTGCCTTGGTAGTTAGCCGACACTTGATACATGGATAATATACAAATGAATTACTACTGCGTTAAGCCAGTGACGGAACTGGTCACACTTTTAGACCCGATGACCCAGACAGGCCCTTGACCTGGTGACCAGGTGTCTCGGCGAAGATTCGAAATGGACTGGTAATCCGAAATTGTCCAACTTCTGTTTTGTAATTTTTTCTACCAGCACCGGATAATTTTGAGCGAAAAATACGTTGGTTGTTTTACTGTATTCATTTGTGATGTAGATTTCTCAGGAAAGTCCAACATGGAGCATGCAATACCTCTCAATACCTACCACAAAGTTCATTCGCCTTTTTTTATATTTCTTGTAATGTCCCTAGTGAGGACAAATTTCTTAAAAAACGCATAGGGTTAAGAAAAAATAAAGTGTTTAGCTCTTTTAATTGTCATTTATTGCCTTTCTTTTAGTGCATTGATTTTGTTTGTAAAATACTGGAGTAATTCNGTAATATTAGTAANTGTGCAAGTATTTTGGACGAAACAAGATATGGGATACATAGATATTATAAATTATTCTAATTTCATTATCAATCACGTCGAGACATTAGTCAAAAGTCAAGATCGGAATGGTTGAAAGGTCTATGTTGAGAGGCTGGGTAGTGTGTGTGAAAGGTGTGACTTGGAAAAAAAATCATATAAAACGAAGAAACTATCAGAAGCCGACGAAAGTTTAAATGCCTTACGTAAAAGACAGTCACTTTTCCAACAGTGAATTAGATGAATAGCATTGATCACCATATAACTAAGTTGGTGATTCATAATTACAACACTGTAGAGGTAGCATGCATCACAAATGTATGTCAAGATCACATATTTAGACCGGGTCGTCGTGTTCAAAACCGGGTAGTAACGGGTCAGTACCTACGCCTCACACGGTTCTAAAATGTGACCCGCTCCTTCTAGGCGATAAACATATCATTAGCTTTCNAAGTTGTGTTTTGATTATTTTGTCCTANCCTGTATTTATTTATTGCAGGGTCTTGCAATTAACTGCGTAGCTGGTTTCTCTTCACACAACAAACTAACATTATTCACGATAGTGCCCAGGTGAATCTAAAGGTTTTCTACGAATAATTTCAATTGTTTTCCCAAATGGTTTATTTCATGTGCACAGAACAGCACTATTTATTACTAGTATTCTAATACGATACATTATTTACATGAAATGAATAAAATACTTAACCATACAATGCAGTTAAAACCTAATACTAACTGAAATGTCAACTTCGTGGTAGTTTTGATCAAAACGAACTTAGAACTAACTAATGTAGATTCTAAACTGGGCTTTTGGCGTGTTGCAAACGTCGACTAACAGTAGTCCTCTGTTAAAGTTGTACTCCTGAAAAACGTAACGATATAGAAAATACTTAATCAGAGTTACGTTTTCCCATAAGAAACAATGCTTGGTATCAACGTTACAAAATCACTCTTACACACAAAATTTAGTNGGATCTACTAAAATCAACGTATAATCAAACAAATAAATAAATCTTAATACAAACCTGGTAATTCAATTAGGCGTTTTTACGGGCATCCTACAAATTTAAAAATTCACTGAAATTTTATCTGATAACATTCTCACGCCGCTGGATCCACCGCCGCCTTCAAAGACACGACTAAATACGCTGAGCTGAGGGAATAGCATCAGGTCATGCAACAGAAAGCGGAAAAGGGCTTATCTTAACAGCTTGAACCGCACAGAGGAGGTACATAAAGGAAAGAAGAAACGTCAAGCCAAGCGGCAAAGTAGTGGTCGAGAGAAAGAGACAGCCAGNCCATGTACCAGGATCGTTATTTACGGCGCTTGGCGCCTAACGACAGACGCCGCCATTTCTAAGATACAAAACAAGTGCGAAGACAACAGACGCCTTGCTATCCATGTAACCGCGGTGTCTTCNTAATGTCAGAAGTAGAAAATAACTTGATCGGATTAAAAACAAAAAAAACATCGTACTCTGTGTTACTATACCTACAGAAGTTTCTGAATATAGCCTATATAAATTACATGCGACAATGGAGCAGGCCACGATTGAAAATTTAGTATAATATCTACCATAGGTTATCAGTATTATCTCAAGCATTACCGACATTAAAAGTTCTACAAACTCATCAAACCATTTTTGTTTGCATAATGTTGTGTTAAAATGACTACAATGTTTAAAATGTTTTCACTTCAAAAAATAGAACTACGGTGTTGCTGGGTTTTGGAAGAAACAGTCCGCATTTATGTAGAAAATTTGCTCTTATTTGACAAATACGGAAAAAGTTAACTGAAGTCAAACTTAGTTTTGAGTAATAATAGTAATATGGAAGTGTGGTTTCAGGGCACGTCGACTCCTTATGGGCCATTTGTGGTAAAAGGAGTAAATCATACCAATGTAATAGGCCTAGATACTTTGAAAAAGCAATTAATGAAATTACTCTAAATATAGCTTACAACGAAACATTAAAAAGGCAGCTCTCTACATTCACGTCTACGAAATAGTCTGCTTCTGCGTTCTGTTACGGTAGAATAATACAAAGTCATTCAATTCTGCCATCTGATGAGAGTAACTGGAAACCAACAGCACTGTTTATGCTATTAGTCGGGTAAACGTGGAAAATTTTATACTGCCACCCCAAAAAAATTGCAAGAAAACGTTTTATGCTGATTTTCTTTATCGTAAGGTCTGTATAAGAATATATTAAAAGTTGGCCGAAATCGGAC
>KZ868956.1:92958-112381 GCA_003456935.1 Machilis hrabei | reverse complement strand
AAAAATTGTTTTTGAACTCTCTAAACATGTAAAAAGAACTGTGCAAAAAATAAAAAAAAAAAAATGGTGCGGCAACCAATTTAATATAAATTTGTTGAAATAGTATGGAATGACCCATATGCTACATCAAAAATGTATACATCAAAATAATTGTAAAATATTACAGAATTTTGTAATGTAAAAATCTCAATCAAATTTTTTATTCCAGGTGTCTACTTTAATAAATATAGTAAAAATAAAACAACTGCTTTCTTTTAAATATAGATGATCTGTACAACTGCTTTTTTTTTATCATCTAGACCTATTTCAGAAGTGTAACTTTATTTCCCTTAAGGAGGTACAAAAACTATAAAAACTATAAAATCTGTCATGTCAGTGAATGAATGAATGATGAAAAACTATCCTAACTTAAAATGTAACAATTGTGATTGAAATAAATTCCAAAACTCTTATTGGATTTTATGGTTTTTAAAAAACTGACATAATGCAGTTGCCCTATTGGATTTTATGGTTTGTGAAAACTGATATAATCGAATTGCTCTTTCTGATTTTGTAGTTCTTAAAATCCAACACAGTCCAATAGCTATATTGCGTTTTCAAATCAATATAATCCATTTTTGCTATCGTAGTTTATGGTTCTTAAAATTTTCCTATTGTATTTTATGGTTCTTAAAATCCGATACAGTCGAATAGCTCTATCGGTTTATATTGTTTTTGAAAACCAATAAAGTTCAATAGAAAACAGTAAGATCCAATAACTTATTATTTTGATAACCGATATAATCCAATTTCCCTATTGGATTTTATGGTTCTTAAAATCCAATAGAGTCCAATATCTCTATCGGTTTCTAATGTTTTTAAAAACCAATAAAATCCGATAGAAAACGGTAAGATCCGATAAGTTATTATTTTGAAAACCGATATAATCCATTTGCCCTATCGGATTTTATGGTTCTTAAAATCCGATAGAGTCCAATAACTCTATCGGTTTCTATTGTTTTTGAAAACCAATGAAATCCGTTAGAAAACATTAAGNTGCGATAAGTTATTGTTTTCAAAACCAATAGAATCCAATACAAAACAATAAGGTTCTGAGGTGTTCCACGAAAAACTGATAGAAAACAGTAAAAACCAATATTAAACAATAAAGTCCAATAAAAACTGATAGAAATTCCTATTGTTTCCGATAGAAATAAGGGATTTTTTCATAAAAATACATTAAAATGCCATTTTTACCCACAAATGCTGTCCCTGTTACTGACTGCCATAAAATCTGTATTGAGGGTGTTTTATTATAATGCAAGCAGTCCAACTCAACTAGTATTTAAGCACAGGTTTCCCCACATAACTTANTTTGAAATAACTAGGGTGCTTTGAATTTGGGGCAGAATTCTATTTGGAGAAACACAATAGTTGCAAGTATATTTAAACTCCAAAAATAAACTGTTATTACAAACTAGCACGAACACTTTTAATTTAATTTAATTTAACTCTTCGGAAGGCTGTAATGGTTTGGAAGTGATAATAGGGTGGTTACTCATTTTCAAGCAGTACCTTATTAAATATTCTGTTTCTTCAAACAGAATTCTGCTCCAAACTGAATAAACACTAGGGGTGTGCATGTACCCGATAAGTTCGGGTACCCGACGGTCGGAGTCGAGTCAAGTCAGATTCGGGTTGACCTCGGGTACCCGAAAGGTTCATTTAGCCCGACACCTTCGGGTAACCCGAAAAACGTAAGGTACCCGAAGTTTACGGGTTACCTGAAACATATCGGGTATCCGAAACCTTTGGGTTACCCGAAACTTTTCGGGTAACCTAAAAGTGTGGGTTACCCAAAACGTGTCGGGTACCCGAAAAGTGTCGGGTACCCGTACAGTACGGGTTACCGAAACACTTAGCGTACCCGAAAACTAGAAGTTACAGGAAACATTTGGGGTACCCGAAAACTAAGGTTTACCCGAACGTACCTATACACACTAACGTATTTGAGCTATACGAAGTTTTCCTGTATGTTTGTTCAACCAGACGTCTGTCGACAACCAAATTCCATTGATAAACAGTTGTGTTAGGCTATTAGTTTGTAAGCATGCATGGTTTAATATTGCTCTGTATATCACACATTTCACGAGGAAACAACAGTACCGTATATACTTGTTAAATGAAAGTAGATTCCAAAATCATAAGTGTGGGGCACAATCAGACGACATCATCAAATATCCAATAATTGAAACTATGTCAGAAATTATTGATACGATGGTTGTCTTTTTATTCCCGGAACAATTTTGGGGGGTGGCAACAACATTTTAATATATTTTACATNAGCAGATAATGTGTCTTCAACAGAGACTGAAAAATAAAAAATAAAAAAAGCAGTGGGATTTGAGTAGCCTATAGTGGCTACGCTCAGTTCTCGAATATAGTTGGGTAACTCAAAGTTATCGGGTTCCCGACAACGTTCTGTTAATCCGAAAGTTTCGGGTATCCGAAAACAGTCGGGTAACCCGAAACAATTAGGTCACCCGAAATGTTCGGGTACCCGAACAAGTCGGGTCACCCGTAATTTTCGGGCACCCTTAATTTTTGGGTACCCGTAAACAGTCGGGTAGCCCGATATTTTCGGGTACCCGTAAACAGTCGGGTAACCCGTAAATAGTCGGGTAACCCGATATTTTCGGGTACCCGAATTGAGTTTAGTTACCCGATAGTGTCGGGTTACCCGTTAGTGTCGAGGAACCGAAAGTGTCGGGAACCCGACGGGTTACCCGATTTTTACCCGATGCATAAATACCCGAACTTATCGGGTACCTGCACACCCCTAATAAACACCCTATCCTATTACGTATTACCAAACTGAACAGCCACCCTAGGCAAGCCTCTAAGGTGTAGGTCTAGTCCTTATTCTACTCAATTCTAATCTCGTGCTTTCTTGCATTATGAGACAAGAATAAAGTCACTAGGTCCAATAATAGATACATGTAAAATATAAGCCTGCAGTAAGTGCACCTCTGCCTTGGGTGTTAATAATCTGCAAGACAGCTGATTCTNTTTTGATAGGCAACCAATACATGGACTTTTGTAAATAGATATTACCTAAACTAAAAAAAAGATTAGTCATTCATAAAATAGGTCTTGTTAATCATTCAATAGGCCTAAATGGGTACCGTATTTAATCAGTCCGAAGTATCTGCTAAATTGCAATCTGGACCTGCTGAATACCAGCTAAGTTCCAGCCAGCCCTGCTGAATAGTCAGCCGAACCAGCGAAAGTGTTTAGTTTTTAGTAACGCCTTTTCTGCAATTTTTTTAAACTACGGGAGGACTGCACTATCAGGCTGCACTATTTGTAGGAGTAGGATTAAGGGCTGTACAGTACTTTTATACTGAACTTTGGTTGGGTTCAGTAAAATTGCATGTCTAAAAATAAGTATTTACAACTGGTGAGAGTAAATGCCTATCTGATAGTGCAAGTTACCCAGTAAATAGCCTATCATTTTTAGGTTATTAGGCTAAGTGCTTTCCCACATATCACGGATTAAGCTATGGTATTATTAGAATGAAGACTTATACCTCAAAATGACAAATATAAACTTACCCTTCTCATCTTGTTCCTCATTCATGATAAGTTGGTATTAGCAGGTTCTTCTAGGCCTACAGCCTATTTAGCTGGTTGGTAGTCCTAGATTTCTTACAAACACCACTGAACAATTAGTTATTTTTTTCCAATGAAGTTTCCCACGTAATTACTGTAACTGCATCCTTCTTGTCTGGTCCTAATTTAAACAACAACCTTTTTTTTCAACTGTAAACACATATCCACCATGACAGCTGAATTTTCTGTCAATGGCCACTTCGAGTCAATGCTTTACACTGTTGCCAACAACAGTTAAGTAANCTACCAAAAGAGTTGTTTTTTTAGTACAAATACCAGATTTTCGTACAACTTGGCAACAGTGTTCTCCCAACCGAGTCGAGCCCAGGATAAGTTTGAGACAATACAATTTGTCATCGGTGCATACCAATTCGAGTCAAACCTGGATTTGGGCTAAGCCGAGGCTCTACTTGGAGTGTTTCGAGTCTAAAGTTGGTGCATACGGCCACACTAATGCTAGATTTAAAGCAGTGTTTATCAAGTGAATTAAAATTTACCAAAAAGCGAAAAAAATTATTCAGACCTTTATACTCACTATTTCACAACTTTTTCCTACACATTTCTTCTTGTTTTGGTTTCCCTTTTACATCTTCATCATTGTTTACTACCCAGCCATGCAAAGAACAAAGGTTGCTTTATCCCCCCCACCTCTCCCAAGCTGCTCCTTCCTCTCTCTAGCTTCAAAACAAAAGCAAGATTCCCTTGCATTTTAATCTTCGTTCTCTGTTGTCCTTATTCACATTAGTTAAACATCAATCTATAAAACATACAATTTTTGAAACTATTAACTGTCTAAACTTGAAAACACTTTGACAGTTGTTGTGAAAAAAGGAATGCACANGGTGTTTTTACAAAAATCTTTCCACCAGGTTGAACATTTTTATACGTTTTTCATTGAAGGGCAACACATAATATGGCCTCAAACGACTTAAATGCAAAAATTAAACAAAATTTGTTGGACTTAGAAAAAAAAAATGTCAAATTTTTTTAAATCTTTGAGTTTAATGGCGTTTCAAGTCATTTGAGACCATATTATTTTTTAGCCCATTGATGAAAAACTTTGATTTTTTTTTTCAACCTGGTGGCACATTTTTTTTTAAACATCAAGTGTCAACTACCTTTTTCTACTCGTACCATTATATCGAATTCGGTGAATATATTACCCACACTGGTCATATTACCCAATTTTCTACTTACAACTGCTAATATTCCTGGAGAACCAATAAACTGGAGTTTTGGGGATCTATAATTACTTATATCCCATTTCCATTTCTCAACCTTAAATTTCTTTGGAGCTGTCTTGCCTGGAACACACACATCTTCAGATTCAGATTCACTGGACACTTCACTACTACCACTCAAACTTTGCAATGATTCATTATCATTATTTTCATTTTCGGACTCACTTTCTGAATTACTTTCCATTAGTTGCATTATTTCGTCTTCATTCAAAAATCTCTCTCTTTTGTTTTGACGCCATGTTTGTTTACATAAGTTTGTCGACTTTCAATAACTCTATCAATGGTTTTTTATATCGACATCAGCAGTGCAAGCCAGTGGCTAAACCCTGTTAATGATATGCTTATACCATCTCTTGGCCAAAGTGAAAACTACAACGTCAGTTTGCAGTCAGAAATCAGAATGACTAAACTCTGTCTCTTTATGTCTGATCTAGGAAATTCAGGATGATGCAGAAAGTATTGGAGCTGTAGAAATAAAGTTGAATTTTTGTAAAATAATTTTTATCCATTATTTTCTCAGGTTGGTATGAAGACAACTGGTATGAAGTCAACTTGGAAAACGAAGGAATAGAGTGCACTCGTGAACAGATGAGAGCAGCGGCAGAAGGTCACTTGACAACCGAGGCACTCATGTGGAACCAGAATACGAAGGAACGCACAATTTCGGGAATGGTAAGGATTTGGATAAAATGTTAACATTTGTATTAAGTATACTAGTCAACTTGTTTTTGAAGATAAATGTGCATTCTGCATTTTTTAGGGAAAATTTTGGGTCTCCTTGCCTAGTACTGTCAACGTCATATGTTTGAGTATGGTGCTTAGGAAAAGTAGCATATTTTTACTAGCCAACTTAGTTTTCAATAGATGTGACACCCTAACCTTGCAACAAAAAATGGGAATACCTTGGAGGATTGCGTATTGGCCAAAAGTAACCAAACTTTTATTGTGACAGGTTGGTTTTTTTCCAGAAGAAATTAATTTCTTTACTTCTAATTGAATAAACTGGAATAAACAGGTAAAATTTAAAAAGTGGAAGAATACACTGAAATGCCAGAAAAACTGGGATAGCTACTCCCATTTGCATGACATGCCACCACACCACCTTGGTAAATGGTATCGTCTCCAAACGATGCACATGTAGAATCTGATATCTCCACAACCTTTAGAAGGAGCATTCGCAGTGCAGATGGCAGCTTATCATGATTTAAGCAACTTTGAACATTGTATAATCGTAGGTGCCTGTGAGATGGGTCACTCCATCTCTGAAATTAAAACAAAATTTGGATTTAAATGTTCAACAATTTCAAGCCTGTACCTGCACTACACAAAATCAGGGAAAATATCCAGTGTGTGAATCCAATGTGGCAAAGAAAAGCCCTGGATGATGATGGACTGTGGCGTCTGGCATGCATAGTAACAGCCGCATGGCATACAACATTGCCACAAATAACAGGGCAGATATATTGCGGGTGCCAGTAGTAACTTCAGCTTTCGCACAGTGCAACGTTCTGTGGGTTTCCGGGGCCGATGGCCCATCTGGGTGCCATTGCAGACCACACGACACAAGGCTCTGTTCCTCGCTCAGGAACACCGCCACTAGACGTAACATGACTGGAAATGTATAGCCTGGTCCAACAAATCACGCTTACAACTGTTTCAGACACATGAGTGACTGCGGATATGAAAGAAAATCCCACCAGGCAATGGACTCCTCACACCTCCAAGGGACAGTGCATGGTGGTGCTGGCTTGTTATGGCATGGTGTGTTTTCAGGTGGTGCACATTAGGACCCCTCATACGTCTGCAGGCCTCTATGGCCAGTGGACACTATGTAACCATTCTTGGGGATCATTTGCACCTGTTCATATCATGCATTCACTCAGACGGTGCAGTGCACACGTCCACAGTCACCAGACAATGGCTAGATGAACGTTCCTCGGAGTTTAGCATCATGACTTGCCCCCTCGTTTGCTGGATTTATTTGTTATTGGACATTTGGGATGCAGTTCAAAGTGCTATCAATACCAGGAGTCCACCATCGGCGAATATTACAGAATGGTTGGACGCTCATCAGAATGCATGGTGTGCACTGTCTACACAGTACTTCCAATAGCTCATGGAGCTTGGCTTGAGTGTGGTATTCGATTCTTAACATGCACATAACTGTGCAATGCATCTGCCCAAAAACTTGCAGTTAAATTTGAAGAAATCAGTGGTGTCCAAACTGAATCCAATTTTATTTTCCAAGGAACCCTATTCATCTCCGGTGTATAGACATCGGTAAGTTGGTGATGAATGCCCAATTCCTTGAAATGTGCATTAGATTCACAGGAACAAAACTCCATTCCATTATCTGATCTCGCAGTTACAACTTTCGAATTCAACTGTCGTTCAACTACCGTAATAAATTATTTTATTTTGGTTAATGCTTCGGATTTTTCTTGTATGGAATAAACAGCTACCCATTGTGAATAATCATCAACTATGCCTAAAAAATATGATGTGCCTCCATGAGTAACAGTAGGAGCAAAAGCCTAGATGTTGTAATACCAGTTAAGCACTTTAAAGGTCCCCTTTTAAGCTTTCCCTCAACACATTCATGCTTTCTAAACACTATCGACACGTACCACCAATCCATTTATTGTTAATAATTTGGAAAATATTATCTGAACCCAAATGTGCCACAGTTCTAGAGAAGATGCAGCTGTGAAACCAAATGGGCCGATAAATTAGAATATAACTTAATATCTTTAACCAAATACATCAATTTCCTTTTTTAATTTGTAAGAATAACCGGCCATTAGGATCATAAATTTTCAACACTCCTGATTTCCCATAGTAAGAGAATCTATTATCTTTAATTGTACCCAAACTTATAAGTTTTTTTATAGAACTGGCACTTAAAACACCTTCAACTCAACATGTACATGATAACCATCTTCATTTAACAATACCACATTTACACTCCCAATACCTTTCGCATTAATAGTACCGTTACCCTGTATCACTTGTTTATTTAAACCTTGAAAATTGGTGAATAATTCTTTAATTCTAGAAAAGTGGTGAGTAGCTCCTGTATGAAGTACGAATTCTTACTCGTGATAGGTCCCAACTTTTGCAACTGTATGCATCTGCATAAACCAGGATCCTGCCACAAAATTTGAGAATATGTGAGAGTTTGCAGAGAAATGTTGTTTGCCACGACGACCATTACCTCTTCCACGTCTACTACCTGTATGCATGCTTCCTCTACCATGCCCTCTGTATGGTTCAGGTCACTCTAGACATATGTCCTAATTTATGATAATTATATTCCCTCCCTGGGAATTATCACACCATCGCAGGCAGACTTCACCTTTTCCGCATTGTTCACAGTCACGGCAAATGCTCTGGAAACACTATTCGTAATCGAATTGTCACCCATTAAATTTTGTAGTGACCATCTTCAGCCAAAGTGGAGTAGACACTGCATCACAGAGATGGGTGGATGGCAGATAACAGATAATTATCTAGATAATGATTTTTCTGCCTTTATCTGTTAACTAGATAAAATCTCAGTGTTTAGTCAACTGTTATCTTGATAATAAGAAATGGGACAGACCAATATTATGACTTAAGAACAGAAAGGAAATAAAGAAAAACAAGCTTATAAGTGCAGAAACATTCTAACATCATGTAGACAATGAAGGGTTGAAAACAGGGTTTATGATTGGGTGATTGAATTGCACTGTATTGTATTCGTTCAGCTGTTTTTTCTCCTGATATTGGCAAATTTAGTAATGGAATTTCTTGTTGTTAAAATTATATTCATTTGTTTTTCATAATTTCAATTGCAAATAGCAACATGGGAAATAACAAAAATGCCTCCTGTAATTGATAATAAAAACAATTAGAAAATAATTTTAAAAAATTAGCATGTGTTGGGTTCGAACCCAGGTTTCTTACCTACAAAACAGGAATGTTACCACAATGCTACGGATAACCAATATAAAAAATTGTTTGTTACAGCACAGAGTTCGCCAGTCCACATTGGTAATGCAACGTTGTCATATCTTGTCCAACATTTAATAACTTTTATTGAAAAAAGTACGCATCACACAGCATTTTGTAAGAGGACTTTATTGCTCAATATTCATCATAGAATCACCTCTTGGAGTCCGTGGGTGCAAATTTTCTGACACCCTGTATATAAGAAGATTTGTATCTTTAATAACTGTCACTAAACAGTTCACACAATAATTCCTTACTATTGTTCAATATACACACGAACACCACCATTTAAGTACAGTTTTGAGGTAAAACAATATTTCACATGCACAGTGGAAGCGTGCTGGGCCCATAATTTTGTGGTCTTTTACTGATGGTGGTGTTAAACACAAACAAGAATCGATTTTGTAGCAAATTTAAATTTGTTTTTCTTTATATTAGTGACAGGCAAACATCACACCTCTTTACTCTCATACACTTGAAGAGAGACTGACAAAATAAAAACAGACTTCTCTCAGTGATCAAAACAAAAACAATGTTCTTAAGGTAAAGAGTTCCCTGTATACACCACAAAGAAAAACAAAAGGAAACTACTTTACATTTTACCATATTGAAAAAGAATGACAAACCTTAAAAAAAATTGTGTGAATAATTAAATATATTTCACACTTTTGAGGAACCTGTGGCCTTACTGCAGTTGCGCAGCACCCTACCTCAGGCCCCGTGATATTAAGTGGAATTGCATACTTTCCCATTGTGCGCTTCATACGCCACTTGCCAAAAGAGACTTTGTAAGGACATGTTGAATGGCTGATATTTTTCCCTTCTCTGTTTTTATTGATGCATATGTGTTAATGTCAGCATAATTAGTACAGCACTAAAGTATCCACGAGAGAATTGGCTTCTGTGTGTTTGCCTTTCTGAGCTACAGTTGGCCTATTGACATTAACATATTTGCTCTACAGCAGCATAATTAAAATGAAAGGTGAAGTTTATGAATCATTTTCGGTGACATATCCAAGTCCTTTGTTATTTATAGTATCACTGATAAAAAACTTAAATGTATACTCATTTAGCACTTAAGGGGACTGTCTACCCTCGGACAAAAATATTTTGCCAGTTGACTTTTACTTCTGCTGGTTGGTGGCAAAACAAGGAACTAACATCATCTACCTTCCTTCTTCCATACAACTCCCCTTTACCAGCCCCCTTCCCTTTAAACCTATCGTTTTCGCTCCCACCTTTCTTCTTCAGAGGTACAGCAGTTAGAAGGTATTAGCTGTAATTCGTGTGGTGACCATATATTTTTTTGACACCAATATTCTCAGGAAGTTCTAATCTATGTCCGAATCCTAGTCTGGCTGATGTGTTTCTACAAATTATCACTTTCAAAACAGCACAAAAACTCTCTATTTTTGGCAAAAGAGTAAAAATCATACTATTTTTTTTTAAATAGAAAATATAAATTATGTTACATGAAAGTACAATAGAGACATAAATATATCCTTCACCTAAGTGTTGGTTCAAAAAATATCAGGAAAAAGCGAGTATTTCTAGTAAATATTTGATAAGAGCGCAACGTCTGCAAGGCTTATCTGACAACAGGTAGACGGCCCCCTTAAGTGTATTGGATTTGTTGTATCAATTCATGCATATGTTTTTTTTACAATCTTAACAGTGCTCTCGAGAGTATATATTAAGGCTTTCCCTATTCGTACGTCAGCATATTTAAGAAAACTTTTATATTTAATTTAGCTCGTAATGTCTACTGAACAGTAACTGTGGTAATTTTAGCTAGAAGATACATTTCACAGTCTTTTTTCTTTTAATAACAACCACGCAACATTTTACCTCTAACACTTGCAGGCTTTTTATGTGTTTGTGTTAAGAATCATCTAATCACAAGTATTTAAAAAATCTCACTGATGGAGAGGCAAATTATTGTGATCGTCTTTAGAAGACTTGGAGATTAATGAGTGTATCTTGCTGTAGCTTACCTAGTTAAATAATTTACTCTCTTCTTTTTTTGCCTCGGTTTAAAATAATTGTCATGTTTGAACACATGTAATTTGCTTGTACAGTAAAATCTCATTAATACATTTTCGAGGGCCCGTGACAAATAAATTGTATAAAACAAAAAACTTATGAAACATTTATTACTGTATTTCTTTGATTCTAAGACAGCCGCTTTTTTGTTCATGATAGAATTGCTTGATAACAGGGGGCGGCTTAGATTCACATGTTTTTGTTACAAGACGTCTACCCGTATTTCTTCGAATTTAAGCCGCACTTTTCTCCCAAAAAAATGTGCCCAAAAAGGGGGCTTACAATCATGTGCGGCTTTCATTTGTGTGTCTATATTACCAAATCTTTTGTAAGACCATATTTCTGCCAGAAATTAGTACATGTAATATGTTCAGTTTTATTGACCTCCTTTTAATGGTTTTCACTGTAAAATACGTATATTTATTTGTTGATTCCTTTTTTCTCTCCACTTTTTATTGTCCTCTCAAACCTCTGTTTACGAGTTTGAGTTTAATGAATCGTCCTCTTTCGCCTTCCCTCTGTGGTTGGGCATATTGCCGTGAGAATGCTGCTCAAGGCTACAACGTCATGGAGTGAAGAGAATGGGGGGATGCCAATCATCAACTCCTTGCTTCCCAAGCAAGCAAGAAAGAAAGAGATGAAAACAATACAGCACAATAAATAATTTTTGCCAGAAATGTGATTTACAAGGATAACAAATAAATAAATATTGTTTGGCCTTTGTGCGCATTTACGCTTAAGTATGTCGGCAATTCGTATTTCCGTCCAGTCGGTACTTCTGTACAAGCCATTTTTGGTTTCATTTTTCAGTCTATTGTCGTCAGAATTTGATGGTTTGAAGCCTATAATGATGCTTTATATTTGTTTATATCAACATAATTTAATATTCATAAGTTGTAATTGTACACACATTTACACTTAATTATGTCGGCAATTCGTTTTTCCGCCTGCTTGGTACTTCTGTACAAGCAGTTTTTTTGCTTCATTTTTGGGTGTATTGTGGCTATTGTCACTTTGGTATTGTTTTCATGATTATTTAGGTATGTGTATTTCAGGAGGGTGAAGTGTTAAGTCGAAAGGGTGGATTTAAATGTAGGTGTTCCCTAGGCCAGAGATCTAGGAATACGGAAATTAAGTATTCATCATATTTAGTTAAATATATTGTGCATATTGAGTTACTTGTCAACATTACATCAAAGATAAGTTCAGAGTAGTCCTTGCTAACAACAATACATATAAACAATNTATATAATTAGATAATTACCTGGCATGACGCTTCTCACAACACACAAACACAGAACAATATACTGCTGATAATGACAGCAAAACACTCTACACCAATCTCTCCCTCCTCCCTCTTCTTCAAGGTTTATATACATAAACAAACAGTAAAACTGCTGACAGATCAACACATCATTGACAATCAATGTCAACATTAATACAAGTAAGCAAATGATAGTAAGCAATATAATTGCTTTCCATCTCAATTCTCTTCACCCAAGGTGAAGCGAAATATTGTCATCAAATTGTTTAGATGCTTTAAAAAGAAGCCAATTCCAAAATCCTGATAGCCTGACTCTCTTTCCTCTTTTGGGAACAGTTCTAAGTACAAGAAATTTTTAAAGTAAGGAGTTCTGGAACTGGATCTTTCCTAAAAAGTGTTTTTGTATTTTCTAGTTCCCTTTTATGTATTTTGAAATTATTTAAACAATAGGCCATTTCATCTCTTTAATTTTTTAAGGTTTTAAATTATTATGTATAGTGTACATGTGCCTTTCGATCTCAAATGACGGTGTACTAAAAATGATTGTCATATAAATTCAGATATATAGGTTCAACTCCTAGAAAAAAGTCGTATCTTTTGTTTATTACATAAGATACCAATGTGACAATTCTGTTATCATTGGATTTTCACACTTCAAAAAACATAAATTGAAAAATTTCGTTGTGATACTAGCCCTTCAAACAATAATAAAATTCCTTTCAGTAAATTCATCAAAAATTTCCACGTGAATGTGACGCACGCGTTTTCTTTGGATTTCTGCGTCCCTTGACAACTCGTGTATATCCAGTCCAAAAACACTATGAGATTTTCCAATTTACTGCAGAAAAGAGAAAACAAAATTAACATCATACTCTTTTAAACATAATGCCACACTATTTGTAGACGCAAAGGTTTGCCCCCTTTAAACTGCGTGATAACCATTTCCAACTTTTAACCAATAAAATTTCTTTCTAGTTAACTGATATTAACAAGATGTACATTTCCTTATTCTATGGCCTCATTGTGCGATATATGCTTTTATTATTACGTCACCATTCTTTTTGTCTCTTGGAAAATGAAAGTGTATTCAGTAAAGAGAATAAGAAATATAGTATAGGTAAGGATAGAACAGAGAAGAGTTAAAACCGTCGCTGCTTGTAATTCAAGACTTCAAAGAATGCGACTTTGCATTACAATTCAATCTAAACAATCGATTGGTCTCACGAGTTCCAAGAAAAACAACGTCAGTCCAAATGACAAATTCTTGATAAGTAAGTCGTTGGATCAGAAAATATTGCAACAAACTTTCCCTCTAACTCTGGTTTAATTAAACAGGTCTTTACTGACAAGCAAGACTAAACCATAATCATAAATACTTTTTATTACATACTTTAATAGAACAGCGGATAAAATCAACAATCTTGCAAGAATTTTAATTACATTAAGATTACCATCCACTTTTCCCAATAAAAAGCAAAAAAAAATACTAATTTTTCTTTGTCTAGCAGCTTATTTACACGAAAATAGGTGAACCAAATATAATCCTTAATAGAAAAAATATATATGGAGCTCTATATGTAATTCCTGTGGGTATAATAATTTCCTCTCTTACAAATGTGCAAACATATATACCGCCAACCCACGTGATTTTAAATATATAAATTATTACTTTTGTGGAAACCATCCACACTGTTAGGGCCGTAATTACAATAAAAATCATTATGTTTGTCGAAAATGTCCACAACATTATGGCCTTAATTACAATAAAAATCATATTTTGTGGAAAAGCCACAACAATTCTCAATAAAACAGGCTATTGAGCGAGCCTATGTATGAATAAAATCGACCAACAACAACATAATTGAAAAGTCATAAATAAAATATTTATGCTTCATTGAAACATAATTAGAAGTCAAGAAGTATTCTATACTGAATGTCCAATTTACTTGACGATACAAAACTTCTCCAAATGACTAAAAAATTTTCTGAAATCATATCATCAACTTCTGCGTAAAGCACTACGAATACTTTTCCACCTTCAATAATTCGAGGGGCATTTCAAACAGCATGTTGTCCTTCTTAAATTTCTGCCTAAGCTCTAGGCCTTCTTCATTAAAGTTTGGCCGCAGCTCATTCATCAAATCGTCGATCTCCAACATCCTAATATCCATCTTGGCTACACGGCGCCTCAATGGTGTGTTGACGCCTTTGTGATCTGTTCCTGGTGCTAATAGCCCATGTGTGCTGTGCACCGAAAAACCATATATCATCATTATCATCTTGTGATCTGTTAATTCTGTATACTCAACATTTCTTACGACTGAACAACCTTTACCATGTGATAGAAATCTACAAATGATTTAGCTTGTAAAATCAGATGAATCAATTTTTTGTAAAACCGCATCATTTCTGACAGACAAAGAACTCGTAAAATTGTACACTTCTAATAGCGAATATACTGAATTAAAAAATATATCTGCTTTGCAACCATATTTCGCTATTTCATTTCCAGATAAATACTCATGGCTTGTGATATTTAAAGATGCCGAATAATTGCCATTAATGAATTCAACATTCCACAGAATCACTGTCAATACACGTTAGGATTGGTCCACCTGAAAAATAATAAAAACATATTAATATCTGCTAAACTTCCCCAGTTCATTAAGATTAAAAAATAAAAATATTCTAAATCCTAATTCTGCCCTATCCTTTGACTACCAACTGGATTCTGGGCCAACACCCTTTTTCTCACAGTACCTTCTAAACATCTCCTTTTCTGTCAGCCATTTGCCAGTACTAAGATCAGTATAACTTTCCGTGTCCGCATTGATTGTGATCGCTTTTTCCGAATTTATGCGAGATACTGGTTTTGTTCCATCAGCATTCTCATTAATTTCACTTAACTAAAAAACCCTCCTCGTTCAATATCCTTTGAACCGCTAACTCTTGCATAAGTGATTGCCTTCTAGGCTGGGTGTACAGCACCACTTCGTTCATGGCCTGGCTCACTATTGGTGGATCTACTTTGAAATGAACTATTTTCGGATCACAATTTCCATTTTCTATCTCATCAATACTTGACAATTCTGGAGTTCAGATAACGGACTCTATGTCCGTATTTTCTTTTGGTTTACAAAAGGGCACACTGAGTATCCTAACCCAGTGGGTGAGCTCAACCAGCAATTTCCATCACCAGAAGGGCCTGCTTTTGGATGTAATATTGGGTCTAGTGAGTCTTCTGCTTTGTTACCCGAATAATTATGTACAACCTACTGGTCAGCGATAAACACCTCTATATTCCTAGAGCCAGTATAACTACTTCTTTCAATTAAATCTATCAAGTTAGGGACCTGTACTATTTTATCCAAATCTGGGCTGACCTCTAATAGTTAAATTAAAGTTGGCTGTTTATTTTCACTAATTGGCTTGTTTCTTGGTGACACATCCTTTTGTGAACCTACTTCTTAACCTGGTCGCAATTTGTTGCACGTCGTTTTGTAGAGCATATGAATCATCAATGTTTTCGTTATTGTTCGTGTGTTGTGTGTCATTCACCCAACTGTTACGAAATGAGACGTTCGTTTTCCGTGAATATATAATTTGTGTCAAAATTTTCGCGGTCGATCGATTGTGTTGCGTCATTGATAGGTGTGGACTTCATTTCGTCATCAAAATCCCACCTTTACATTTTTTTACAATTACTATGCAAAGTATATCTTGATTTGTTAACCTTGACGGTTGTTTTGTGACGTGTTTGCCTTGCTAATGGCCTCGACTCGGTAGGATAGTGTGTCTCATTATTTAACAAACTATCTCGCTCATTATTTAAATTCGTACCAAAGGGAATTCTTTCGTGATAATGTTTCAAATAATTTACGTGTGTTATAGAAGGTTCATGGTCTGGTAATTGTTGAATCACGCATGTATTGCAATCTAAAACTTGTCGATCTCAAATATTCAGAACCACTTGGGGTCTAATTTTTTTTTGTTTCTTTATAGCTAAAATTTTATATAAAACCANGTTACCTATTTTGAAATTGTTTGGTGTGGATAATTCTGCTTGGCGATTTTGTTGCCTCCGATACTTTGTCCAAATTGTCTCTAACTAACTGGAAAGAGTATTGTATTTTTTTTCGGCAGAATTTCTGCATAAGTAGGCAAGTCTGAATTCTAATGGCTTGTCGATAATCGAATGTGGAAGTTTTCAGTCATTCTCCAAAACCAATCTGTGTGGCGTGTGTCCCGTACTTGTGTGCAAGCTTNGATTATAGGCTAGTGTAATGAACGGTAGAACCTCATCCCATTCACAGTTCGTCTCTGCTTGATATGTATGTAACAATTGGCCTAAAATTTTCATTGTTTATTCTACAAAACCGTTACTATTGGATAAAAAACACATTTTGTCGTTCACAGTTCGTCTGTGCTTGATATGTACGTAACAGTTGGCCTAAAATTTTCATTGTTGATTCTACGGAACTGTTACTTTTGGATAAAAAAACACATGTTGTCGTTCGCCTTACTCCGAGTAATTGGTATACCGTTTTGAAAGTTGCCTATAGAAAATTACTTCCTAGGTCAGAGTATACAGTATAGGGGAGTGTAAAACGCGCGATCACATTTTCGTCGAAATCTTTTGCAATTGTTTCAGCACTTGTGTTCTCAATGGACGACCAAATTAGATACTTTGTAAACATGCATTCGTAAGTTATTATATACCACTTATTTCTCGATGTTTGGGGTAAACTTCCAAAGTTATCTATCCAGCATGACTGGAATGCTCTCGACCAGAAATTCAAGGCAAAAGTGGTTTAAATACGTAGATCAACCACATGTCTGTATGTTTTATTGGACTTAATCACTAACATTGAGGTACTTACCCATTCGCTATTTGAAGGTCGAATGATATTATTCTCTAACAATTCGTTTACCTGCTTTCTCATTTCTGCCATTTGAGAATGTGGGATTCGGTATGGTTTGTGTCTTTTTGACTGCAAGTTAGGTAATAGCATTGATTATGTATATACTGTATATATCTAGGTCCACCGCCATGTATTAATTTCACATTTCCAAAAGCGATTCTCCTTACTACGTAGTTCCTCTTCCTATGCACAGTTGGCGCTGTCAGTGTTTTATTTTTCTGAATTTGAAAAATGAAACTGCTACCTTTCCCTCTTTACCTCCTACTGAATGGTCAGACTCACAAAAGAAGGGGAGAAGAACAGTTTCTTTCCTCGCGAGCTGGTGGTCAGAGGTATTAAAAGCAGAAATTTGCTTACATTTTCAAGAATTTATAAATCAGAAGTTAAACTCTTCAACAGTTGTCAGCACCATTGTAAAATAAAAGCAAAACAAATGGAAAATAGTTTATCTTTCTCCGCCATTACCGCGACATAGGTGATTTTAAGATGAGCTTGAAGTGTCAACAAAATTTTTAAAAGAAATTGTTAGTCACAAATGTATTAATTACTAACTTCTGTTTTAGATACTTTTACGTGTAATATTTGCCCACAATAAACTGGAGGAAAGGGGGGAAAAAAGGAAAGACTACTGAATAGTTTCGTGTTTGCAAAGGTCAACTAATATATAGTGTATAGACGTTACGGGTAATGCATCATTCTTTTCTCGATAGAGTTCGTAAATGCTATACAGTGTGCTAAATTAAACAGCATTCACACCTTCCATTCCAGATTCTGATCATGCATTGTACCATTGATGTAATTTCTTGCGCTACGCTAAAAGTATGTTTTTCCGTATATTTAAATCCAAACTATGGGTTGATAGGACTTACAAAAGTAATCTGTNGATCAAAGTCACTGATTGTATCATCAGAAAGAAAACAGACAGCTTTGGGTTCAAATAGATTTTCCAGAGCATAAAAAATTCCACTGTTCTCTTAACACTATCTGGTGCAAAACAAAGCTTTGTAAGTCTTTTCACTTCTATTCGCATGAGAAGTCAAAGTCGTTCCGATAGTCAAGAATTAAATACAGATAGTCCAGTTAAAGCGTTGAGGCTCATTGGTCCATGTCTAATGAGAGTGGCAAATAAACAAAAATTGACCACGACTTTAACTTACCAACTGATATGAATGAAACCAAAACTCGGAACTGGTAACTGTACAAGGCGTGTTATAATCTAGTATTTTTTAATGATTTCTGTGTTGAAAATGTAGAGTGGTGTACTTTCTATACTGAATGTGCTATAACTACCTAGTTATAAAGACGAATTAAGTGAATATCTTATTTCCTTTAAAGATATAACACCAGCCACTTATATTAAGCAAACAAGTGCAAAAATTCAGGAACCACGCTTTCTTAAAACCTCTTCCGTAAGAGCATTTGTCATTTGTTGCCGTCAACAACTCAAGTTATTTACAACCCATGGGAATAGATAGAGCGGTACTCTCAACATTTTTAACCAAGATGCAGTGAAACTGTAATTAGACTTCTAGGAAATATATACACTACTTTCAGTTCATTTTTCAAAAGATGTTTTAATGGAAAGTGTAATTTATAATGTTTGTATGACAAAACAATCTAAAAATTTGCAAACAATAAAATGATTAGCTGTTTAGAATTGCATCTAAAAATATTTAGAGAAAATATTACTGCTAGCTATTTATCCATGCATCCAGATTTCCCATCTTGTGAACATGGAAATCCCGTAACGTCTTCTTATTCCTTTTCAGAAATCGTTGTTGACATTTTGTAATTATATTTTAAATGCCATTTCACCTCTGATGCACTGCAACAATTACCATTAACGAAGTTCTAAAATTATATGGTTGTAGTAATGTTCTGTGATGCGAATCATTTGTATCTTTATATATTACTAGCTGATGTGCCCGTTCTTCGAACGGAATTGTTGCACAAACAAATGAAACAATCTCTGATGGTGTGTTTGATGAGAACCGTAGGGTATTTCTTGGTGCATTTTGCATTTGACATACACGGTGAACTATGGTTTAATTCGCCACATGGGCCATGAATCATGTGCTTCTTTATGATGTCATGGAGGATAGGGTCTTTTTCTGGATTCGGGATTTCTGCGCTAATGACATCATCAATACAGTTTGGAGTAAGTTTTTCCTCCAACCACAGTAGAACATGAATGTGAGGAAGGCCACATTTTTGCCACTCTACGGAATACATGTGACACAGGGGAGCACTAAACAGTTCACCTTTGGTAATGAGATTAATTAATATATTGATTTTCAAGCGGAACACACGCC
>KZ868956.1:63041-73403 GCA_003456935.1 Machilis hrabei | reverse complement strand
CCCACTAACTCTACTCTGACAACACTGGGTGGGACAATACACATGTTGACCCTAACATTATCTAAAACCTCGAGTTCGTTGCAGTANACTAACCACTGNCTACACAAATCATCAGGTAACACATCATCCCAGTCTAAGGTAAGTTTCCACAAGGATTGTAGTAGCACTTTAGCTTTTATGGTGGTGGGTGACAATAAGCCCAAAGGATCAAATATTCTAGCTAAATCTGAGAATAGTGTACGTTTAGTAATTCTATCACGACNAGGAGGGGCCTTAACACTGTAGGTAAACTGATCTGTGCTGGGTAACCACACAACACCCAAGGTCTTGATAGTCTCATCTTTATCTAATGACATAGGTAACTTACACTCACGAAGTTGTTCAGGTATTGCATTTAATACTTGTGTGTCACTAGATGACCATTTGCATAATTTAAACCCCCTTCTGCTTAACAAATTCATCAGTTGAGTGTATAACTCAATAGCTTGTGACCTTGTGTCTGCACCTGAGACTAAATCATCCACATAAAATTCGTTAGTTATAGCAGTAGCTGCTAGTGGAAATAAATTACCTTCATCCTTGACTAACTGTTGTAAACACTTAATGGCTAAATATGGTGCTGAGGATAGCCCATATGTTACAGTTTGCAGCTCGAACTCTTTGACCGGAACACTGGTGGTTTCTCGCCAAATATGCGTTGATATTTGGTATCACAATACTCTACTTGTATTTGTCTGTACATTTTCTCAATGTCAGCAGACATAGCAATTTGATGGTTTCGAAACCGTACAAGAATAGGGAAAATGTCTTTCTGGAGTTTTGGACCGACCATCAAACACTGATTCAAAGAGATACCAGAAGACGTAGGTGCACTGGCATCAAAAATAACTCGCAGTTTGGTTGTGCTACTAGATTCTTTGGTTACAAAGTGGTGGGGTAAAAAATAACCTTGACTGATATGTTCAGTCTGTACACTTTTCAGTTCATGCATATGTTTCAGATTCTCATACTCTCGCATGAATGACACATACTGATCTTTTACTTCACCTAGCTGTGACAATCTTTTCTCAGTGTTTATTAACCTTCTCATAGCCGTATCACGTGATTCACCTAGCTGATTGGGTGAATGTTTGAAAGGCAATTTCACTATGTACCGACCCGTGTCATCTCTACTGTGATTTTGCTAAAAAAAAAACTCTCGCACTGTCTTTCTTCGGGAGATTTTGTGTTATTTTATGGCAATTTCTCTAATTCCCAGAACTTGCGTAATGTATAATCAATATTACACATAATGTGATGCGACATTATGCAATGAGTATGATCTGTACCACCGAATTGGTGTGGCCCATTACAACCCAACCGAGCACTGTATCAATGGCTATAGGTGTACCAGGAGGTCCCTTCACCACACCACCTTCTAAGAGTAAACCAAAAATGTCCGAACCTAATAACACATCAACTGATCCAGGCACATTAAATTTGGGGTCTGCTAACTCTATACCTTGTAAGTGTTTCCACTCACTCACACTTGACACCTTTGTTTTAGGAATGGTATTTGTTATTCTGGGCAACAGAAATGCCTGTGTTTCAAAAACTTGGGAAGAGGGACACACTGATTTAAACCTCATTTGCACAACACATTTAGCATAACCTAGTGTAGCACTAGTGACACCTGTAATATTCACATTACCCCTTAGTTTGTGCATACCTAGTAATTGAACACAACTCTCAATGATAAATGACACTTCACTGGCAGAGTCAAGAAGAGCACGAACAGGATAAACACGGCCATTCTTACTTTGTAAGTGAACGATGGCTGTTGATAACAACACCTGAGAACTCTACATCACATGCAACAAGAGAATTAACACTAGGCCTAGACTGTGAACTGATGCTTAGACGTTGCACACGCTCACGATTATTCACTGTCTCGAAATGTAATAATGTATGGTGGTTTTTATGACACTTATGGCACCTTGACGATGTACACATTCGTGCTGAATGATTGGATAATAAGCAGTTAAAACACAACTGCTTTGTTTTCACAAATTCAACTCTTTCACTTACTGACTTACTTAGAAACTCTGAACACTTGTGAAGTTTGAGATTTTCACTACACAGTAAACACTTTNTTACGCATTCCGTGAAATGAGACGACACAGCTTTGTTCGTACTTGTAAACCGCGGTTGGTTTGGCTTGTCAGCAAACTACCCGAAGCTCTGTTTAGTTTTCACAGCTGATAACGCTCTTGCTCGATTGTTTATAAACTCCAACAGTTNGCTGAATGATGGTAGCTGTGATTGTGATAACGACAACTCCCATGCTTGCCTACTAGCTACATCTAACTTGTCTGACACATGAAATATAAGGATAGGATCCCATGAAACTACATCAATGTTTAATGTTTTTAATTGTCTGACGCATTCACTCGAAACGTCTGCTAATCTATGACTCAATTTGAATGGCTGGCTGGCTGGCTCATCAACCGTTTGATTACAGAGTTGATTTGGTCTCTCTTTATTTCATATCTATTTGAAAGTAGATCCCATGCTTCACAGTAGTTATTGTCAGAAATGGATACTGACTGACTGAATATAGCAGCAGATCCTGTCAAACTCGTTTTTAAATACTGAAGTCTTTGTGCATCACTCAGAATCTGATTGTCATGTACAGCTTCTACAAACAAATCTTTAAAAGACAGCCACTTGTTGATATCTCCATTAAATTTTGGCAATGAAAGTTTTGGAAAACGTACCTCATTTTGACGGTGTCCACTTATATTTGATGTATTGTTAGCTGCACGAATAGCCTGTTGACTGCCAGATTGCATTTGCTGCTGTAGGCCTAGAAGTTTACCCATTGTATTCTCTAGCCTGTCTTGTAATTCTGCTACTTCGTCAATAAATGGATCTGAGTCGTCACTTATATGACCAGTGAAATCACACTCTAACCTGTTCAACTGAGTCATTAATTGCGAACATTTGTCTACACACATAGCTATTTGACCTTGATCAATGTCAGTGACACACACAACTACCTTGGCTTCAAGTCTTGTGACATTTCGCTTTATCACCGACTTTTGCACACGTAAAGATTCCATGTTGAATAAGACTAATATGGCTCACGTTATCAGTCTTCCACTTACTCGTAATGCACAGTTTATCCCTCACTTTCACTTTCTTCCGTTCTTATCTCCCATGAAAGGAACACTACGGCAAAAACTAGTACCTTCAACTCAGTCACATAGAAACAGCTTATTTCACAACTCATCTGCTCGAAGTTATTTTCGTATATATCGTAGGCAATCACATACGATTAGTACCTGTCAACAATTCCCTTTTGACACGCTAAATTACTACGATGACTGGAGATTTCCACACGTTCGTTGTTTCTTATGCGCCGCCATAATTGCATCTCGGTTCGGAGGACCAAAAAACTATGATAGCTCAGAAAAAGTACTCACCTCTCATTCTCACCATACTCATAATAATACACACGTTGGATGTTTGTACTGACTGTAATGCTTTCACTTGAAACAATGCATAATTACAGTCAGTTTTTTACAATGGCAGGACGACTCTACACATTTTTCCTCCCAAACACATCCGACCCCATGACAACAATCACCTCTCCTCTCCTACACCGTTTACAAGGTTGCCAAGTTACAGCATACAAATAAATGACTTACAGTTGCATCAAAGAGTATACACAAAACCAAACACAGAACCAAACAAAAATAGTCAACATAAGTAATTCTCTCTCGAAAACAAACCCGTCTGAACTTCGACTTGGTGGAAAATATCAGAAAGACTAGAATCCTATAGCTGAAATAGGCAAAATGAACTACAGTTGTTACGGGCTCAGATACCGGAAAATAACCTTTTCAAGTTAAATATTATTTACTGCGTAGGTTTAACCAGATTAACTGACAAAATTACCTAGTCATTCTAGAAATAATATTAGATTTGACTTGTGTTACGTACGGTGACATAGGCCAATTCAGATTGGAACTATTTCTTGTGCATCACTCTAAAATGTCTAATGGTTTCCCGGTCCCGGCCACCCCTCCTCTGTGTGCCTCCTTCACTTACTCCCCACTGACAATGTGCTAGACGTAAAACTTCCTCTTAAGTTAATCGTAACGCAGGTTTATTCCAGGGATGTTGAGAGTGACGTCCGGTTCCCATGACAGCTGTTGAATAAGGATAATAAGGCACTGACAGTACAAAGAGAAGATAAACTGGAGTTAAATATACCTCACCATCAGAAAACTGACTTCAAATATTAATAAAAACACAAAGCACCACTTAATCCTGCAAAATTTAGTCTGTTGCAGCATTTGAAAAAACAAAAACACAGCCTTTTCGACTTCCCAGTTTTCTACGAAAAAAATAGCTTAGCCGTAAACAAGATCACTGAATCCCAAAGAAATCGTCGAGGTTGTATCTACATGTTTATCAGGAATTGCACGATGTTTAAAACTCAACATTTTAATTCGGAAAGCCCCATAGTGATACTAAACGCCCAAAAACCTGGTCCAAACTCAAAATGTGAGTGGATTTGCATATAAATATGTATATAAGGGTTTTTGAGGTCGCTGAATTCGAATATCATAATGAAATTAAAAAATTAAAAATGGCGGAATATTAAAAAATGAACGGGTTTGCTTAGAAATAAGGGTTTTTGAGGACACTGAATTCGAATATCATAATGAAATTTAAAAATTAAAAATGGCGGACTATTAAAAAAATGAATGGGTTTGCTTAGAAATAAGGGTTTTTGAGGACGCTGAATTCGAATATAATAATGAAATTAAAAATTAAAAATGGTGGACCGATTATTAAAAAAGGGAACAGATTTGTTAGAAATATGTATATAAGGGTTTTCGAGGTCGCTGAATTTGAATATCATAATGAAAATTCAAAATGGCGAACTGACTATTAAAAAAAGGAACAGATTAGCGGGAAAACGTGATTTCAAAGACTTTTCGGAGTCGTTGACTTTGATTTAATAAATGAAAATGCAATACACAAAACAACTTTGCTTCGAAATAATGACGTTTTTTATTTAACAAAATTAATAAAAGTCAAAATCATCATCACATGCTTCGCTTTCAGCTGATTCGATATCGCTATCTACATTACTATTAACAGTAGTAGAGGTAGGAAGTAAAAGATTTAAAACTTCGGGTGGCAACGGTTTGCCGTCAACAGATTTGTTATCTTACATACTTATGAAACGGAAACCATTATGAAAGCACAACGTATGATTGAGAAACAGAAAACATTGTTCTTATAAGGTTATTGTTGGGAACCAAATTAAAAACGTATTTAACGGGAAAACGTATTAAAACGCGAGCGTATTAACGAGATTTTACTGTATTTGAGTTATTTAATAATAGGGTTGGAGAACATAAATGAGCATATTAATCAGTTGATGTAATTTCAGACGTCAGAAGATTTTGGAAAGCGTCTTGGTGAAGCGTTGTCTGACAAATATAACATAGATAAGAAACACTTTCCAGTTGGGTATCAAGAAGCCCCTCTGGCCTATGATGCTGTTTGGGCTTTAGCTTTGGGTGAGTGGGACTGTTTGAGATGTACAGTTTCTAGCATGGATTGTAAATGTGAGGAAAATTGGTTGCTGCTTTATATTAGAAAGACACACACTGCTTTCTTTTTGGATGTTTTGTGATTTACTGGTACAAATGAAAGAATAGTTGCTGCACATGTAGATTCTTTTACATTACAAAAATGCATGTGTACGTATGTTGTTTGACTGGCTATATATGCACTTGTTACTTTTTCACTAACAGAAGGCTATGAGGTAAATATTTTATGGAAAAGTACAGTGTGATTTGTTTGGGTATTTGGAAAATCAAAACATTGTCAACTATTGCATGGTTGTTCTTGAGCTATAGGAGTTTGTTGTACCTTGCCCTAGGCGGCTGGCAAAAGGTAAGGTCGGTATTAGACCCACAAAGACTAAAAAAAAGGAGAAAATATTTTGGTACCCTATTTCTTCAATTCTTCCTCACCCGATATCCTCCCTTGAAATTTAATTTCTCCCTCGCTTTCTCTCGGTTCTTTCTCTTCAACCTTTTTTTGTTTCCCTATTTGCCCCATTTCTCATTTGTATTTTTTGTACCTTACCTTTTTTCACTCTAGTTTTTCACCTCTGATTTTTCTTGCCCATCTTTTCCTTCTGCCTCTTTATCCGTACTCTCTTTGAGTAAGTGCCGCAAGATTACCAAAATATATTGTCATCAAGAGTACAGTATGAAGTACAAGTTTTGTTCCCTGCTTCAGAGATACCAATTATTTTATTTGAAAACAAGTGTAATTTGATGAGCAGACAAAAGTGTTGGATTGTTANCTTTCGTATCTGTTTTAATTGTTTATATTTTAATTTTATCTTGGCTTGCTCCTGCTTCTGTACTTTTTGTCCTTTCTCTATTGTCCTAACTGAAGTAATATTCCCATGTCATACATACAAGTGCAACACGTTTCTTCTATTCTTTGCTTAATTGTGAAGACGAGCATTGTATTCATTGTGGCAAAATATTTTTTTCTCTTTTAATTAAGAGACATGTTTTTAGGTTAGTTTTATATGAAAAAAAATACCAACCTTGGATTTGAAATAAGTGTTGGGCTCTTTGTTCTAAGTTACTAAAGTAAAACTGTAGATTCAGCACTTTAAATATTTGTTCCTGTTGAAGAACTTGTACTTTTCAGTTGTACAGACTGGATGTTTGACTTGTGTGGATTAAATAAACAAAGATAAGTAAAATTTAAATTGTTAGGTCTTTCACTTGACCAGGAGAGGAGTTTCTGAATGTTTTCCAGACTTTTTTTTAAATGGTTTGTTTTCTTCATGTTTTTCTGTTTTAGTGATCAGAAATTGTTTTTTTTTAACAAGCACTATCACATATCAGTAAGCATTATATCTGCTGCATCAGCTTTTTATGTCGATACTTTTACCAAATGAAACAATTGTTACTTTTTCCCATAATTTTCACAAGCACTGTTGGGGTATATTGGTTTATTATATCGGCTGTATAATTTTGTTTCATATTAGTAATGTGTGCTTTTATCACATTATGGTTCATCTCTAATTACAATTTTTAAAGTGAAGAATGGTTTCCTTTGGTGACTGCTAATTTACAGTAACTTGTTGAAATTTTGCTGTGCAGACTTTGTTGTTTTGTAACTCCAATAATCTACAAGCTACGTGATTTTATGAATTTTACATTCATATTACAAGTTCAGTCTTTTAACAAGCTTTCTTGTTTAAAATAATTGTGATTTGTACTGAGCTGTAAAATCTTCAGCAGTGTGTTATGGCTAAAGTACACTATGTTCAGTCAGCTTGATTAACTTAGCCTTGTCTTCTCAATCAATTGAGAACTAATTTTTCAAATTAATTTTACTATGCTAAACCTTAACTGGGCCTTTGCTAACACAGTTCTTTTGCTAAAACAGCACTTTCGCTAGACTTTCATTTTAATAATAGGTCTCATTTTTGTGTCAGGCATAACTCAATTTATCAAAGTGACCGAACATAGTGTACTTCACCCTGTTTTATTTGTTGTAGTTGTATAATGTAAACCACAGTTATTAGATGTTAAACACAAACACTAGATATTGAACACAATTATTAAACAAGAGTTCTATTTAATCTTTAAATGGCATCTCGTGCTGTGCTTCTGTCTTAATTATTGGCTTACAAAGTAGGCTCTTGGTACTCTCCTGATACTCTTCCTTTTTGATGGGCCAAACTCTGTATGAGTTACACAGGAGGAAGAACATCAGATTCAGTTCCAGTCATTGATAAGTAGAAACACTGAATGTATTCAGTAAATAAGCACGAGCACATGTTGCACTGTAACAATATAAAGTGATACAAAGTAAAGTATATGGTTAAGTGTCAAACCGAGTGGTGCACATATTGACCTCTCGTTTAGCTTAGCAGTACTTTTCAGCTTTCAAAGTTAGACAGAAATAGGCACTGGAGTTTCAGAAACAGTACTCACATGTTTTTATCCTCTGGATTTCTTTTCGGCTGACTATTTTTCTTAGTTTTGTGTCGAAAAATAAGTCTGATCCAAGTTGTGTGATCATTACGAAAGAGAACGGGAATTAACCATGTTTGATAAATAACGTTACCACATATATTAAAGTTAAGAATAAAGTCTGTAAAACATACCGTTGCCTCAAATATATTTTGTAAATCACAGGAACTCTGAAAATGCAAGTCGAGAGAAACTAGTTAGTGACCACTAACAATGGTACTTACCCCAAATTCATAGGACACATAACTTAAAATAGTTTTCTGCAGCTAAATCACAAAAAGGAAAAAAATATCTGCCTCTGTACTAATAAATATAGGAATCTTCAATGAGGGAACACAAGCAAAAGCATAAGGAGATGCTGCCATCTTAAAGCAGGATTCTACTAAATGCAGTTTATATATAAATCCTATTCCAGTAAGCAACAGGTACGATTCACTTATTGAAGACTATGACCAATAAAGGATTACGGATCAAGACCCCACAGAGAAGACCAGCCCCGTTATTATTCCAATATATTATTTATTTTCAAAATTCGGAGTTAACGGAGATAAGTATTACCAGAGTTAGGCAGTTAAGGAAGGTTTTTTAATCGCTGTGGAATAAATAACAAACATAATTTCGTACAGTGATCCTTCCTATATTTTTTGGTATATTAAAAAAATATGCCCCTCTATTTCAGAANGTTTTAACTATAACAACAAAAAAATAAAAGTACGGGGTAAAATAAAGCGACGTACATAAGTACCGATTGTAGACAATATTATGAGAAGCCTATTGGGGTGGTAAAGACGATATTTTTTCCAGAGGCACTTCTGACATTTTTTGTTGAAACCTCACTTGAATTTTTTCCCTAACACATGTACACGATTCTAGCTGTAATAAATTCATATAACCCTAAAAACGGTTTCCAAAAGTGACGAACATTAGAATAGAATCACTCTGGTGTAATGTATGGCAGTTAAAACTAAATCCTGAGAAATGTCAGTTATGTGTATTACAAAGCATCGGTAAAAATTTCAGGCCAACTATGAACTCGGTGGTACAATATTAGGTGTAGTTAATGAATACAAGTATTTGGGAGATATTGCTGTACGAGGATCTGGCGTGGAATTCACACATTAACTGTATTGTAGGAAAGGCGTTACGAAATTTGAGAGTTATTCAAAGGACGTTAAAGAAAAGTTCTTTAAAAGTTAAGCAAATTGCATACATTGCGTTAGTATTATCAATACTACAATACTGTAGTTGTGTTTGGGACCCTCACCTAGTAGGTTTAGTAAGCTACATTGAAGGGGTACAGTGCAAGGCAGCAAGGTTTGTGTTGGGTCGTTACGATAGGTTAGATAGCATATCTGAAATGTTGGAACAACTAAATTGTGTTTCATTAGTTGAAAATTGCCACAAAATAGGATGAAAAGGTTTAAACAAATCATTGAGGGTAAATTGTCATTAAACTGCAAACACGTACTGCATACAGCTACGTATATACGTAGAAACGATCATGTAAATAAGATGAGGGAAGTTAGGTGTAGAACGGACGGGTATTTGTGGTCTTTTCTTCCTCAGACAATTCGGGAATGGAATTGCACGAGTTGGTGCATTGCACCCCCTGCCAAAGACTAAAAGTTGATTTCGGGGTAAGGTGTAGATGTAAACCTGAGTGAAATTAAGTTCATGCCTGGGCTGCAAGATGGTGGCATCTAGCCATGCTTTTGCTTGTGTCCTCTCTTTAAAAATACTGGTGTCTGTTAGTACAGAGATGGATCTATTTTCCCTTTTTGTGATTTAGCTGCAGACAACTAATTTTTAAAATTACTTGTCAATGAAATTTATGGTAAGTACTACCTTTAGTGGTCATTTAACTGGTTTCTCTTGTGCAAACTTCTTGACTTGTGTTTTTAAAAGGTCTCATGCTTTAACTGTAGGGTCGATCAGGGTTATTGTGATACATGTAAAAATTTAGGGCTAATGTGATACACCCATATTAAAATGGTTTCTATTGTGATACATGTAAAAATTTAGGGCTAATGTGATACACCCATATTAAAATGGTTTCTATTGGAAGCACAGCATATTTAAAAATACATGTAGAAAAGATATTTAGTCTAGTTTTAGATCCCATATATAGCACAATAAGATTGTCAAATGTTGGAGGGCAAAAAAATAATTTCTAAAATGACCTTTTTTTTCGCCTAAAAACTTTTATTTTTAGTTTTATAACTTTTGTTGCAATTCAATAACGAATTAAGATAATGAAAATCTGAAAATAGATGCTTGTAGAGGGAAAGTT
>KZ868956.1:21164-49977 GCA_003456935.1 Machilis hrabei | reverse complement strand
TGCTTGCAGAGCCCATCTTCACAGATCAAGATCATGCAGGGCCCTGAATTCCGCTCTTGCATTTGTAAACATGCTATACACAAAGTCATCTATTGCTTTTAACATTTCGTATTTTGTACCCCCACATTGAAGTTGTTTTGTCCATTGTTGATATATTTCTGGTACTTTAAAACCGGGTAAAATTTTTGTATAGTCTTGAATTGCCACTGCGGATGATCATCGATTGCTTTCAATATCTTTCGCTTCTTTTCTATGGGAACAAATTCAATGCCGACGTTTTGATCACACTTTACATCGTTACCATCATCATCGCAAACGTTTAAATGGTCCATGAGTGGTTGAGTTTCGTCTTGGAAGAATTCCACTGNATCCAGCACCACATGGTTACACGATAATTCAGCAAACTTTCGGAATAGATACTCTGCCACAACAGTTTCAGCATTCTTGATCGGCTCGGTTTTGTCGTATTCTAACAATTTGAAGAAATTCTACTGCAACAGAATGAGGATTGACATTAGCTTCCATTTCTGTACAGAATGAGACACCTTTCTCAACCGTACTCCTTATATACTGTCCACTGAAATTCATCGAATGTCAACACCAATCACGTGTGTTCACTCGCTTTATTTACATAACATTTTGATGCCGAACAAACCACTTGCAATTGCAACCAACTTTGTAATTGAAAAAAGTTACCGCGCATGGGATTTGAACTCACCACCTCCGACTTTGAAGCCGAGCATGATAACCATTTCGCTATCACGGACACTCAATCACAATTGTATTTCTAAAGGCATCTATACTCACATGCCAATGTTTTTAGTGCATTTTTCTCTACTTAGGCCCACCATTTGGGATTTTGAGTATCGCCATTGAAATCAGCGTGTTGAGATCTATCAGATTNGATACATTTTAAACATTTTGGCGATTAACCACTGAAAACTTTGCATTGTTAGTCTGGAGGGTGAGAACTAATCATGAATTAAGGCAATACTGTCTTCGAGCTTACTAATAAATAGATGTAATTTAATTACTTTTGACAAGTAATGTGAAAATGCCTTCTCAGGCATGATATAACATACAGTTCTAATCATGTCACTGAAGTCAAGATTGTTGTGATAGATAGAAAATTCGATTTGGGGTAGGATCCAATTTACTATCACCTTGATTTCAGATTTAATTATAAGTAGCATACTTGTTGTTCTTACATGCTTCTTCATCAACTTATGGCAATACATAAGTTAATATTACCACCAATGGACAACCCACTATGATCTGGAGGATGGGGTTCAGACCTTTAATGCCAACAAAATGTAAAGGTGGTTTTAAATAAAACTGACAACATTTTTTGAACAAAGATCATAGTTGTTTTATTTAAATTATACCTGTCACTAGTTTGTGACACACACACACACACTATAGGTCCTATATTTGTTTAGCTCCGGACTAGAAACAGCCAGTAGGTTAAATCACTAAAAATACACACACGACGACATATCCTGACATAACACCACTCTAAACACTTCCAATAAACTCGCCTTACAAAACCCTAATTACATATCACTACACACACACTCTCAACTGACAACTGTGATGCTCATTTCCCTACACATGTAGTCTGATACAATGCCCTAATAAATGTGATGCACTGCTCTCTAAATAAATGTCGTATTATTTGGTGCACTCGTTGGTTCATATTAATAGTTTGATTAGAAGCTACACTTATCTCGAAGAATGACATTGTTTCGAAGTTTACGTAATTCCTCGACTACACCTGTGTAACATGTTCCCATAAACTGAAGTTCGTCGTTAGGTATTTAAAGTTCTCCAACCACTGAAGAAGGGTACCCTGTCATTAATCATGCAGAAGAATAAGGGTAAGATTCGAAGGCAGTTGAACACGGAACCAAGTCCAAAGAAAAATGGAGTAACGAAGTATCACCAGCAACAGGTGAACCTCTGCGATTAGTTATCGCTCCTTCATCAGAACGCTGAACTTGAATCTCTGAAGTTTCCAATCGAGAAGTGCCACCTGCAAGAGTGGATCTCACTAAAGTTCTCAACCACACAAGAAGAAGAAGAACGAAGAGTCCCCCACTGCTCTTTACCTGTTGCTACTATAATGTCCCATGAGCCACCGCAGTCACGTGTTTGATCATGCAAAAGAAAAGTGCATAATTGAGACAATTTCACCCCATACAGTACCACACAACACCCCAACAATCATACACAGCAGAAAATGTTTGAGACAGCTGTCCCCGAAAATTAATAGAAGATAACACAATGATTCGATGTACCAGACATGCGATTGCGAACAGACGTCTTTTTTGGTGCTCCTGAGAAAACAGTTTAGTGTGGGAAACAAGTTTTCAGCTGAAATAATTGGATTCCTGTTAATGACCGAGGTTATCAGGGATGTAACCTCAGTTTACATATAAGGATATTCAGGAGTGCAAACAGAAATCTTTGGTGCTGGATTGTAAGGTCATTTGAGGACTGGACTGGGACAAAGTGTACTACGTATAATAATCGACAAAGACCCCCCTTTCCCCCCAAAAATGGTATTCAGTTGTAATGAGAACTCTGTGGAGCAGGAACAGTTAGTTGTATTTCACAATTATTTTGGTGCAGGACAATTCCTAGATACATATGTATTGTGGTTACAAACTTTTAAGGAAACAACAAAAACAGAGTAGGGAAATAAGTCAACAAATGGAGTACGAGATATTACGAGACAGTAGAAACAAAACATAACAGTCAGCAGACAGACATAGATAGCGTAACAGAAAATAACAATGTGACAGAAACTTTTGAACTTGCAAACGACACTAACATAGATTTTTAAACTCTGAATAACGGACTGTTAATTGAAGATAANTGAAAACACACAAGGCAAGTCATACGAAAATAAGGGTACTTACAGGTCAGTTGAGGTTGCGAAAGCAGAAAACGTGTCACTGCTGCTGTATTGAATTGACAACTGTCCCACACCAAAACCCAAAGTCGCTTCAGCTGCCGTGTTTTCTAGGGTGTAAGGTAAGGAAAAAAACATATCATCCGCGCAAATGACCCTTCCAGTGTGGACGCACCGTTAAACCCCACATCATCATCATCATCGATGTACCACACAACAGCAGTCGCAGAGCTCACATAATCGACAAAAACCTGACCTTCATTACCCGAGAAGGCAAAAACAAATCCATAATAAAAACAAAATAATTCGCAAAATTAAATTCTTTTTAGTTGTAAAAGGTAACTTTTTTTCCAAAAGACTGCAAATGATGAGTAGATGAACTCTCAATTACTGGCATAAATCCTACAATCATGAGTTCAAATCCAGCAGCTTTTATTCCATTTATGGGCAAAAGCTGTATCTCCGAAATTATTAGTCGTAGAAGGTTGATTTTTCCATCAAAGTTACCTAATTTTGAGTAGTACAATTGAGTGTAACGACTAAAATATGAAGGTTTGGGATTCAAATCCATGGGAATATATCACGGGTTCAAATCCACAGGCATTTTTTTTTATTGTAGCAAGGAGCAACCTCTGACAGTAAGTGTAGAAAAATATTAAAAAAAGTTTTTGCAATAGATGATTTGTTGTTGTACTAAACATTTGGGAATATTGAGTAGATCAGTGCATTGTAGTTTACTTTAATCTCACTGTCATTGGTTCTAATTTGGAGACCTTTATGCACTTTATATGATGTAGCGCTTACTCGGAAATATATTTTTGTATAACAAGGTTGACTTTAGCACAAAAAGTTTTCAAATGCTGAATGTATTAATCACAATTATTGATTTATATCTCAGGGTAACGGTTTCGAATCCAGAGGCCAATATTCGATTAATGATCAAAAAGCGATATAGCTGAAAGTATTAGTCTTAGAAGAAAGTTCTCAAAAATATTTAATAAGTTAATCAGCTAAAAATGATACAAACCTGAAGCTACAGGTTCAAATCCAGAAGCATCAATTCTTTTTAGAGGCTGGAGTTGTATCTCACAAATAATTCTTAGCAGAACGTTGTTTCTTGAACCAAAGCATGTGGATTTATTGACTTATTGATTTGTATATAATAAGTAATGGTTTTGAACAATAGCAATTACATAGGCACGGGTTCGAATCGAGATACTTCAGAATTTTGAATATGCAAAGGTTATATCACAAAATAATGTTTCAAAATTAATATTATATATATATTCGCCTTTGTTATTCGTTTGCGAGAAACAGTGTTGACATTTCAACAGGTAGTGTACTAATCATCATTATACAGGTCCTTCCAATTTATGTTTGTTAGCATTGTCTCGTAGGGCTTATTTTAACGGGTTCTACAGGTGCAATTAATATTTTGTTGGAAACGAGTAGGAACTCATTTTTCATACTTTCAAAAACACATACATTTGTGAAAAATCATCTACATTTGTGAAAAATTATCGCTAGAAATAAATTGGAACACAAAATCAAATGTGCCACACACAAGCTGTAAGCAGTATAACACCAGTGGCATATTAACTTTCAAATATGCGTTTAAAACAAGAGTCAAAATTGTTTGTCGGGGCCGTTAGTCACTCCTGCTGTGTCCATTTCTTGAACTTGCTTCACATGTCATTGTGTTCAGTTGAAAAGGCTCTTTCAAACGAGGTATCATACAAGGTATTATACCATTAAAAATTTTGAAATTGATAGGCCTATCGCAGACTCATTTTATTAGACTGTTTTTGATAAATTCCTTTGATTTTAGGAGTTACGTGTTTGTCCTTATTTTTCAATCTCAACTATTTCAAAATGTATTGAGTGTGGTAAGTGATTTCTTAATATTTTTTTTTGGGGGGGAATACAAAAGGGCTTGCAACTCGGAAACTAGCAATTTCCGGACATATGTTCACGTACCTTCTTTTCATTGTTTTAATGTGCCGAACTCACTCCCGAAGTTTGCCCGTGCATTTTAGATACACCCTGTATATATATAATAGTTTTCTTGCACATGTGCACAAAGAGACACTATGGATAAAGCTTTTGTTTTTATAATTATATAATAAATTGTAGTTTTGACTGAAAAATTTGGGCAAACAGTGATGGTCTTGATTCCCCTCACCGCATGTCACTGCTGCTTAGTGATACCTTTAATTTTGGGGAGTATCTTGTGAGTATTGTCGTATAAGTGGAGTAAGAAGCACCTTCCATTTGTATTTATTTGCACTGTCATGTAGATAGAGGAAAGCTGCCACAAGTATTTCAGGTCTGTTGCATTGCAGGTGTCGTCGTTGTCTGTCATTACATCCATGTTCTTGTTGTATGCCCTTATCATCAGTCGTTTTACTTAAAAAGTACAAATGCATGCAATTGCACGATAAATGACTTATAACAGGCTGCTCCTACATTTTAAAAGAGACTTGCCGAACTTTTGGCAGGGTGTCTTATGTATTGTATTCCATCCTTAGTGATTAGCCTGTATTGTTTTGTGTTACTTCATTGTTACATGAGTATATTTTGCATTTAGAAGTAGTTTGTGTTTATATGGTTTTGTACTTGTGTATTTTTTGTACTTTTCTTAATCCTGCTTGTATTATTATTTGACATATTCTTATACCAATGTATTTTTGGTCTTACAGAATAAATAAAATTGAATTAGAATTGAATTAAATAGCTATTCATGAAGTAACGAAACACATGATGGTCACTGGCACAAATTTGACTTTTTCTACTTTTAAGCTCGTAATCGTATTGCCGACATGTGCAGAGTATGCAGGATCTTTGAAACAACACCCATAATATGTGCTTGTTTTTGTTTTAAACATTGCACATTTGTATATGTGTACTTAGGGATGGGTAGGTGGACAGTTTCTCTAAAAGTGGAAACTTTAATAATTTTGCATCTTTAAAGCTTAATCTGATTACTTAAGTTATACATTGTACCTTGAATCTGGCATGATTATTTAGGGCTATCTCAAGTGTTTGAGCCCATAATTTTTTCTATTTTCCTGTAAAAATGCATTCAGTTTTGCTGTGGTACCTCACTTACAGAAGAAATCTTATTTCTCTTCAGCTTTTTCCAAAACAGACAGATTCCAGCCTTAGCGGAGACTTCCCCACAAAGTGGAAATTGTAATAATTTTGCATCTTTAACACGTTGAGTGCCACAGCAGATTTACTTATGTATTTCACTGGTGCCAGACATGTTTTTTCTTCAGTATTTCCTAGGTGTCAGAGCTATATCTCTTTAAATAACATGATTATCTTTTTATAAAAAAACCTGCAGTTTTGCATATCAGAATTGAAACTGTTTGTGACGTCACATGATACGTACCCAAGTAGCGCCCTGCCAATTTTGTGTATGTGTCAAAAGTAGTGTGTCGCCATATGGTGTCACCTTGTTATATCAATGGTAAGCACTCAGCACATATCTAAACTTCAGACTGCGTTATTTGTTTTTTGAAAAAAAAAATGTAATTTACTAATTTAAGCATGTTTTATTTATGTTAAACTTAAAAGTTTTTTAATTATATTCTAATTCACACTTGAAATCTAAATTCATATTACTAATCTTCATCTTGCACTCTGTTATTACTTGAGCCTACTCAGAAATATTTTTTCTGTCTGTCACCTTACTGTAAAACACTTCCAAAATTTCCTGTATACAGGGTGTTTCTAAAAGGTCTAGTTTAATCTTAACCACAGATGATACACATCAAAACAAAGCAAAAACACCTATGTACATGGGTCCGGAAATGGAAATGCTTCTGTTCAGATATAATACAGGGTGAAGTCACACAAATTCATAGGTCTATTTGTCTCTTTAACCGTTCACTGTAGTAATGGTTTGCTATCAATTCAACACAAAACAAACATCTGTACATGGAATGGATGTCTGCCATCTCAGCGTTAGTGTAACAGTGCATGGTATCGGCAGAAGTGATCATGTACTTTAAGCAATACGTACAGTAGTAAACGTACTCACTGTCTGCTATGGAACGTACTGTATTGGTTCAAAGGCCAAACTGACCATTGAATTCAACTTCACTGCATTTTTTAATTGATTGCAAACCATTACTACAGCGGTTATGAGACAAATTATGTGACTTCACTTGCTATTTTTGCAGAAGGGAAGCATTTCTGGATCCATGTTCATATGTGCTTTTTGCTTTGTTTTGATGCATGGCATTTGTGGTTAAGATTTGACTAGACCCTTTAGGAACAACAAGTGCAGCCTATGTCTACACAAAACTGCTGATGCGCCATATGGTGTACACAAGCTCGCAAGCATCAGTGAGCACGTAGTACAAATCTTTGAGCGGTAGATGGCTGCACCGAACGGAAAGCGGACTCTTTCGAAACATGTGAAACCTTTGCAAGAGCGGTAGATGGTTGCACTGACTGAACAGAACATGGCCTCTTTCGCAACCTCTGCAAAAGCGCCGTATGGCGCATTACTAATAAGTATTTAAAAACGCATGTGTCGCCAACTCGTACTTGAAGTATCTTGAGATGCCATATGGCAACACGTGGCATTCAAATGTGTTAGGCTCTCACTGGTTGTTTAGACATATCACAAGCATTTCAGTACATAATGTCACCTATTTACATGTTAAAATGTATTTCATTTTGTTATGGGACATTGCTTATATTTATATACAGCTTTCTTTTCAGCTACACAGTTGTAAAAAAAAGGAGTCTTAAAAGTAATGACTAGATACTGGGCCTAAAATTGATTTTAAACCCATTGCCTTGATATTAAGCGGAACGCTATTTTTTGTAGTATATTAGAGCTGGAAACTGTACACCTACCCATCCATAATTGTAACTGTAATTATACTACTGTAGCCTATATACGACAAAAGACAGCAGGATTTTGAAAAAAGCTAGAGAAAAGAGTTGTTTTGTCGGCATTACAAAGAAGTATCATGAAAACAAAAATCCGACTAATTTAGTTTAAAAGCCTAAATGTGTTCCGAGTAAGCTAAATTTATACCATATTTAAAAATGTAAATTTTGAATATTTTACTTGATAGAGATTTATAACATTTTCATGTGTTTCAGCTACAATTAGGCACATTAATTTTATTTACTAAAGAGAGAAGCCTAGATACTTCAGAAGAAACTATGTGCTCTAAAGAAATTAAGAATAACTTTGTTACCTTGTAATAATAATAATAACGAAATCTAAGACTGTAAAAATCAAAAGACAATACAACAAATTACGATTAGTGTATTGAATAAGTGATTGGTTCTCACCTAACACTTCCAAAACATCAAATATAAATCATTTAATACAATGATAAGGTGTTAGGTTTAAAAAAAAAGAGGTGTGTTTTTTAGTTCCCACTTTTCATAAACTTTCCAGCTTACAAATTTGCAATATTTAGCCATCCCTGTGTGTACTATGTGAACCACTAAGAAATTTTACGTATTTGTATTTTCTCAGGAGGGAAGATACCACAAGATCGAACAATTGTGAAGAAAGTGTTGCGCACAGTGTCGCTCGGATTGTTCATATCGATGGGTACAGTTTCCATAGTGGGTATTGTGTGGGCTTTGGCTTTAATTATTTTCAACATAGTATACAGTCACAGAAAGTAAGTGTTCAACTGCAATTCAAGTTACACATTATTTTTTTATTTTTTTGTTTAGTTCAGGTTTTTTTACTTGTTGCACTTATATTTCTTCAGGGTCGTCCAGCTATCACATCCTGTCTGTAATACATTGATGCTGCTTGGCGTGATGCTCTGTTTAACTAGTGTTTTTCTTCTGGGTCTTGATGGACGCTTTGTATCTGAAAGCATGTACCCAATAGTTTGTCAAGCGAGGGCCTGGACATTGTGTACAGGATTTACACTTGCATATGGTGCAATGTTCAGTAAGATTTGGAGGGTGCACCGCTTAACTACGAAAGCCAAATCGGACATAAAGGTAAACTGGAATGTCAAAAGTATGTTTGCAAATATTGTAAAATAAATTTTAAAATTCATTTCTTTCTTTGTGTAGACAAAAACATTATAGTGTAGATTTGTATTGTTCAGTATGAATACCCTGTAGATTTTGACTGCAGAATCCTATGGCATGATTAAACTGTCATGATTGCATATGGGTTAAACAGTAGCTCATCATTTTGTAGCTAGCATTACAACTGAAATTTTCATTGCACACTATATATTTTATTGTGAGATCATAAGAACATTGTCATTTAATTAAGATCATAATTGTTGGAAAGAATCTACTGAACTTTTTGGTGTTCATTGTGTCATGTTAGAGACAGGGTGTAAATAAATTTTATTGACTGATATTTAGAAATAAACTCAAGTCTGTAAGTATTTTGGTTTGCTATTTGGAGAAATCAGCATCATATTATTACTTTCCGAGTACTTTAACATCCTTTGTATTCTGGTATTGTTAATGTCCCACTGATGTAGACTGATGATCTTCATTGGTCATATTAGATCTGCTTTCACTTGTAAATATGTTTTATAATTTACTTTCTGCGCAAGCTTGCTTTTTTTTTAGTATTATTATTATAATACATATCAAATCTGTTTCATGTCTTCCTTTTAAGAGGCGTGAGTTCATTACATTGATTCATCTTTTATTTTATATAAAGAAAACATCAGTTTACTTCCTCTTAGCTTGTCACAGTCCTTTCCTATTTTTCATTGTAGAGGTGTTTACAATCATTTACATACCATTATTCATTTTCCTTTAAAACGTCCTTCCCCATTTTTTAGTGTGATCCGATTAACTTCGAAAAACCGATGCCNTACAGGGTGTGTCTGACTAGTGTGCCATAAACGTTATAAAGTCTTGACTATGTCAATGTAAGTTAAAAATATGTAGTGACATTTTCCCATTTGAGCATAGTTAAAGCACTGAATGGACAAAACATTAGAGATACCTACCTAATAGTGTGTCAGATATATCAAAGTGGACACATTACGTCCCTTTTTGTGTCTGGAGAGGTCCATAAATGCAAATGCTGTGTGCTTCCTGAATGTGCTGGCCTTCGCACATCCTGTAGCCGATGGTGCATTTTAGTAGGACAATGCGCTGCCCCAACAGGCNGCTACCACCCAGGATTGGCTCGAAGAACACTCGTCTGAGTTCAGGGCCATCCAGTAACCTGCAAGGTCCCCAGATTTAAGCCCTATCGAATTTTTCTGAGATGCCGTTGAGCAAAACATCAAATTCACCAATCCTGGACCAATATCTAGTGTTGTGGTGTTTTTATAAGAGATTATATTTAATATTTCATTTATCGGCTGGCTTGGAATTCCAAAACATAAGATTTGGAGATGGATATAATTTGGGGCCCCTTTTTATGGGTGCTGACCAATGATACTAGTTCAAATGTTTNTCCTCATTTACATATATTACATAATTATATATACAACATTTTCTTACCTTCCAGACAGTTAGTATCTCTCCCGGTTCGGAATTCCCTGCATTTAGTGTTCTAATTAACAGTAATGTGTAGAATCATAGTTTTCGTCAGCTTGATATTATCTAATGCTTTGGCCGTTAGCTAGAGAATTCCACTTACAATGTATTCTCGAAAGGTCAAAATGGGGTTTCATGGCTGTTAGAAGTCTCATTTCGTCTCAGGTTCTCAAATTATAGGTACTTGATAACTCAATATAGATCCTGGTTGTGTAACATTCATTACCAGCCATAGCCTAATTTCTCCACACCTCTGTGTTTTCCTGCCATTTAACAGTTTTTGCATGTGTGTGTAATACTGTTCTGTATTGCTGTTAATTCGTTGTATATCACCTCATCTCGAAGCAATGTAGTTTGAAGACTTCTTGTGCGAATTCATAATTTGACAATTGCATCTTTTCAAATGGTTTACCTTCTGGTGGCTAGGTGACATATTCTAACACCTGTTAATTCAGTGTTGGTCTTTGCCATTATTAGTCTGCTAGAAGTTCTGTGTATCTGACTTCCTGTTACACCTATAGTCAATTCTCTTGACTTTATTTTTCTGCTCATGGACTAGTTTTGCGATTGTTCACTCCCAACGTTTACAATTAGACTAATTTTTACTTGGGCTCTCAACTAAATACTGTCCATCTGCTTTCAATAACGTACTGTAGACTGGTGTGTTTTTATCAATCACTTGTTAAAATTCTCCACTTGAAGGCGTGCATAATCAGTGTTTAGAGTCCAACCTTTGCCCTAAACTTGAGTTAATGTGTGAGACAAGGTTTAAGATCTGGCGTATTAATTTGGACGCATTAATTAATGACTTGCGGCGATGGTCCTTCCTGGCGCTATATCCATCTGGACTCTGGACGTAACGGCTGCTTCCCTGGGAAATGATATTTGTCCGTATTACCTAACCTTGGCGTTAAACGATAGTTGCTATTTGATTAACTGTCGAAGTTCCCAGTTGCTGTGATGTGCTAGGAAATAGCATATAATTTATGTCCTTACCGATCACGATATATTTTTAATTAATTATTGGAGGCACATCAACTCTCTCTGTCTAATCTCTGATATTTATCTTCTCTGTCCTGTCTGATAATTTGAGCACTTTTCATTACAAATAAGGTAGTTTTTCAACACTTTTCAATATTCACGTTTACAAGTAAGTGATACGAGAGGATAACATTATTTAGGGGATGTTTAGATTAATTAAAACTAAGACTTCAGCTACTATGTTCTTTATTAAGATGAGTAAACCATGCTTGATGTATATAAATCTAGGTTAATGTCATTCACTCCACCTGTCGAGATTACAATAACATTGTTACAGAGATTACTTAATCTAGAGATTGTATATTATTTTAATTCTACATCGAGATAACTATTTGTTTTTTCACTGTACAAATAATGGTCTGAACGTGATACGAGCTTATGTTTCATTGAGAACATCATATTTGCTTGCAACTGAAAGATTCCATGACAGCTCGTGTTAGTGAGAATAAAAGTTTATTGGTTAAAGTTGCTTTCTGTTATAATACCCTTTCCTTGACATAGGTTAGCATTTGCAATTCAAGCAAAGTGAATCAATGTAGGGGAGACCGGGGATGGTTGTTACAAGGGGCAGGTTGTTACAGTGGCCATAACTTGGATGTTTTTCGGTAGAAAGCGCTGCTATTCAGTCAGGAGGTGTCTCGTAATATGCGTCAGTTTGAGTAAAAACTTTGAGAAGATCGGACATAGCTGGCTGTTTTTAATTGACAAAAACCATTTTTAAAGAGGGTAAGTATATTTGTAATATAAACAATGACTTAGCTCGAGTAGCGAGTACAAACTGAATATTAAAACAACTCCTTGTGGAATTTGTAGATAAAAGTATTTACTTTCACGTTGTAGAATACTCTTTTAAGAGAAAAACAATTTAAAGAGGGTTATTCTTAGTTTCATGTAATGGTGTCCTGTGGGGAAGGTTGTAACACTTAATTTTTTTTTTTTTGTTACAACCTACCTGCATATTACTACGTCATGCCGTACAATTATTTCCTTACTAGAAAAGTTATTTCATATTTTCAGATGAGTAAATCCAAAGCGGAAAACTGACCNTNAAANACACCGCTTGNTGTGTNAAGTGGCCTTTCCACTTGCCACAGCACATGGTTTCCAAAAATGTTCGAATATTTCCATTTAATTCTGAAATTTTCACTGACTAAGATTTCGCACCTTCTTTTTTTCACTGATAGACCCAATCCGAACACTGAGTCAATCCGTTGATGGGAAAAGCAGACTTTCTTCCACAAACGTTGATGACGATCTTGAAATGCCCAACACATTGGACGCTGTTTTTGATCCATCTTATGCCTCTTCACCGTGTTTTGGGATGATCAGTTTGTCTGTTAATAGAACTGACGCCGTTGTTGGTATGTCTACTGCTGGTTCGCCTAATGAAAACCTTACTCCCATTAACTCATCTAATTCTGGTTCTGGTGGTTCAAATCATCAGATCTTTTCCCCGGAATCGGTCTTACCATTGCCAAAAGTGGGCTCATGAAAGGAAAAGACACGGGGTAAAAAGAGAAGAAAAGCTGTAATTTTGACAGACTCTCTTGAAAACTTAGCTACGGGTAGAGATTATAGCAATAGCCAAAAAGAATGGAAACGTTAAGAAGGAAAATATAGAAAATAAAAAAGAAGTTAACTATTATTCAGGAAAAAAAAAGAGTAGTCTTAATTTTATGCTCTATTTTTTATTGATTTTTATGTTGATGCATTTTTACTTACATAAACGTTAATTTTAGCCTATTAGATTATTGATAGTGTTTTTAGTAAGCCTACATATTTTTAGCCATTATTTACTTGGATTCTTGTGACATACTCTTACAGAAGTAAAAATGTATGACACGAAAAGGGTAAAAGTAGGTAGGACCTACTTAGACTTATTAAAATCTAAAAACATCATGATTCTTTTGACTCTAAGGGACATTATGACGCTTATATTTATTCTAAGCTTTTTTTCTTTGTTAAATGTTCATAAGTATGCTTGTTGAAACTAAAAGTAGCATTATTATGTTTCTGTACACTTTTAGTTTTATGGCCCAATTAGGTTTTTATGCAATTAAATTTTTTTAGCAAAAATTAACTGTTATTTAAATTTCATAATACCGTTACAACCAACCCNGCAGTTGTGTTACAACCTTCCCCGTGCCGGGGTAGGTTGTAACACTTCGCAATTTTTTTCTAAAGTACAATTGCATTAGCTTAGGATTGTGATAGAATGATAATCTTTTTTTTCAAGGTTAACAAAACATGAAAGTTTTTAACGCCGTTAAAAAATCTGAATAATGGCTCATCACAAAAATGTAAAAAATACAAATGCAAAAAGTGTTACATTCATCCCCGGTCTCCCCTACTTAACATCAATACTGACTTTCCATAATTTAATTATACATTATTAGTTAAGTCTACTGAGTATAAGTAATGATATTTATTTTTAAATATAGAAAATGACTTCCTATTCCTAATTCCGACAAAATTTTAAATAGATATTTATTTACTTTGTCTTTATTTGCTATTTACAGTACTGTTCTCTATTTGCTACAGGATTCATTGTGTAAGCTGCTCACATTTAGTGTCATATAAACAGAGTGATTCTTTCCACTGCATGTCTCTTTTAAGACCTTTCACCTTGTAACATAAATTAAAGTGATGTGCATCGTTAACCTGACCTGCGTTGTTTGTCTTGTGTCGCGAAGCATAAATAGTATTATTCAGAGCTCAGACAACTTGTGTAAAGTTTGTCCGTCTGTTAACATGTTAGCCTTTAGTTTGACTATGCAAATAAACGTGTGTACTTTACATCACTTATTTATTTGTTTTTTCTCTAACAGTATGTGTTTTGACTACACTTGGGATGTCCAGTACTTGTAAAACATCAAATTCCACTTTGGGAGAATTTCGTCTATTTCTTTCACAGGATACTTTTAGTATCAGCCTTGTGTCTGTTCTGTAGAAATAAGACTTTGAGTTCACATTTTTACGTGGTATACTTGTATGAGCTATTTAAAGCGTCAGAATTGCTTAAATAACTCGCAAAGTATCCACTTCGATAGGTCCGTCATGGTTATAGGTGGGAGACATAGAAAAATTTGAAACATAAGTTTAATAAACAGAATAACAAAACAACTTAACTTTCATCAAAATTTTGGTCAACCAAAAAGTATAGTCAGCACAGTCGACACTGAAACAGGTATAGTTGCGGCAAACAGCAGCCGAAAAGGTTTCTCTTATCGTCCACCTCGTCCGGCGGGCACACCGTCATGAAGGCGTCCGTGGCACATGAAAGAAAAGACCAAAGTGTTGGTAACTATTCCAATAATATCTGACATGACCCCCACCCAGGGTCTAACACACAGAATAATAATCAACAAGGTGGTTACAAAATACAGTAATTGACCAGAAATACAGAAAAGATTAATGGAGAGACAGTGATACCATCCAACACGTTTCTAGCGAGAAGAAATCGTGAAGAGGCGTAACAATATGCTGTTCCTACCGGAACCTTGCTTAATAACTGAGAACATTTTGATTTAATATTATCCCAGTATAAGTCAAAATTGGTTTGACCCGACAGCTTCAATTCATCTGTTATAAACTGTGACTTGCACAGTTTGTCAATGATTTTATTGTGGTACAAAGTTTGAGCTTTTTGAACGTGAGCCACTGGAGTTATGTGACGTACTATCAACATTTTTATCATCTGCCTTATCCAGGGTTTGAACCTTTGGACTGTCGATTTCGTCTTCACTGTCATTACATAACTGTTTTACAAAACCAATGCAAACCTAGATAAATTATTCTCCTCAAAATGATGAATTTTACCTCCCGCTCTAAAAGTGAGTAGGTAAGCCTGGATATTGTGAGAGTTGACTTTTCTTGCTACTGGTGCTGTTCTGCTCACCAGCATTCCCTGAACTATTTTCAGTTTAAGCCTTATGGGCTTGTGCGTGCTCTGGTATTGAACCCTCTGCAGAGACAAAATTTTCAAGTAGAACATCTAACTTACTTTGGATCCTGTCTAAATCTGCCTTCCATTCTTTTTGAATTACCTTTGCTATTGGACCTGGACTTAGCGTATATGTCATGTTAGAGTCGTCTACATCATGCGATTCTGATATTAAAGATTCCTCTGGGGAAGGCTGGGGCCTTTCTCTAGAAACAAAACGGGTAATACTCGTTATTACATCACTTTCTCTGATCTGAAACAGATTTGGAGTGTACGAAAGGGGTTAGAAATATTAACATTTGTATCGGTACCTTCATAGTGATTTTGAACTGTGACCAGGTGGTTGTAAATATGATGTCTGATACCCTTTAGTAGATACAGACGAGTGTTCATATCCCTAAACTTTCGTAGAGTGCAGGCTTAAGCCCTACTGAATTGCATCATGCAACATACTATCAAAACTATGCTCTTTTTCACTCTGCCTAGTGAAATCCATTGAAATAGGAGAATGTATTGTATTCTCTTGTATACGTGTAAATAATTAGGGTTCACACTGACATCTGGGGACTTTACTTTTATACCTTAGTAAATACGGATCTCTTTGCAACCTTAGATCATTACTATAAGTAATTGCGTCTTTAGTGAGTTCATTGTATTGCTTTAGGCAACATCAGGAATCTAAGAGCCAACTGTCAATGTTTTCATTTTTTACCTTTCTTCTTATCTTAGACTGAAAACATTACCAAATTCATCAATTCTGTTGTTTTTTTTTACTAGTTTTACTATCTACCACTGTAGGAAAAATGTCTGGGATTGTGTCTAGTGTAGGCAGCCTTTAAATGATCCAGGTGAATGGTTCTTGGTTTGGCTCTTACGTTATATGAATCTATAATTTGATAAGTAACTTCTCCATACTTATCAGTCATCCTGTATGGTCCTTTATACCAACCTACACTAGTAACAACACATACTGGATTTCGGCTTATGTAATCTGAATGTTAATTTTCTGAGTCTGGAATATAATTTATTTCTAAATTAAATTCTTGCAACCTTAGAAGTTTTCTCTTGAGGGTGGTGGGAGGCTTCTTTGAATTCAGCAAAAACTGGAAGGGTTTGTGGTCTGTGAATACCTGCGTGACTCTACCTAGTATATAATATTCAAAATGCAAACATAAGTAATATATGCACTCAAATTCTTTCAAAATAACCGATTTATTTAACTGCATCTGAAAATTTTCTTGAAAAGTAAGCAATCGGTTTGACGTCGCCATTATCGTTTTTCTGGGCCAAAGAAGGCCCCATAGCGTATGCTGATGAGTCTGTGTACAAAAGAAACGACGTGTTAAAATCTGGATCTACTAAAATTTTTACATTGTTTGGCCTTGTTTTCAGTGTTTCATAACTTAGTTGACATTGTTCAGTCTAACAAAATTTAATACTCTTCTTGGGTAGGTTGATAAAAGGTATAGGAATTTTGAACAACAATGAATGAACTTTGAATAAAAGTTTACGAAACCGAAAAAACTCTTGATCTTTGGCACTGGTTTTTAGTTCAACTTTTCTATGTAAGACGGATTCACTTCTATCCCACGTGTCCTGACTTTGAACCCTAAAAAGATAAGTTCATCTACCAACAACCGAGCCTTCTGTGGCTTGATGCGTAGTCCTGCATTCTGGAAACGATCAAAAACTTCTGATAAATCATTCAATTGTGTCTGTAAATCATGAGATGCTGTAATGACGTCATCTACATAGGCGAATGAATGAGAAAAACTCATTGCCAACTTTTCCAACGGAGTCTGAAATACAGACTGACTGTTCTACGGGTTTTATTGCCTTGTGTTTCGTTCTTTGCTCTGTATGTGTGTCTGCCAAACGGATGACACAAATTTCGTTCTTTGCTGTGTCTGCGTGGATGGACGAGTCGAATTTCTGCTGACNTGCTGCAGTGTATGGGTACGTTCGTGTGGACTGGACTGGCTGGACTCTGTACGACAGAAACGTATGGGAGGCGAGTTTTCTTTGCTTTCGCATTTGTGTAGCTTTGAACTTAGAATCAAATTACTGTAGCATTTGTCGTATCCTATCATTAAAACTTTACCTAAGACTTGTCCTGGTTTTAAAGTTATAGTTATTTCAGCAATATTCATTATTCTAACGGACATTTTGTTACGAGGCAAAACGGTGCATACAGAATTCGCCACGTATGTACACGGTTTGATTTGTCAACCTTCCATTAAGACACTTACGCCTAATGAAAGCCTCACGATGGGTGTCAATTATGTTGTGGTGTTTTTATATGAGATTATATTTAGTATTTCACTAATCGGCTAGCTTGGAATTCCTTTGGGGCTCTTTTTTATGGGTGATGACCAATGATACTAGTTCAAATGTTTCTGCTCATTTACATATATTACATAATTATATACCGGTATATAACATTTTCTTACCTTCCAGACAGTTAGTATCACTCCCGGTTCGGAATTCCCTGCTTCTATGGCCAACGTTTAGTGTTCTAATTAACAGTAATGTGTAAACACAGTTTTCGTCAGCTTAATATTATCTAATGCTCTAACACCTAGAGACCATGTTTACACCATGANGTCAGGAACAGAAGAGGGAGAGCTTCTGCTCTTGATTCTTCGTCAGGCCTCCAGCCTGAACAAGTCCTGTCAGCATTTCCTTGAACCGATCATTATATACTCAACGTACAGCCGATTTGTTACTAACATTTAAAATATATCAAAACTTACACTACAATATAATACTAGTCTAACATTCTGAATTACAATATAATAATCACAACACTAGAGTATAAGAGGCATAGCTGGCACTACCTCCAGCATCTGGTGGTGTCGATAACTCTGTGCCAGAGGAGGACCAACACGCTGTTATCTACGAATATAATGTTATGTCGATTCAGTGCACGTGACTACATTTAATCTTCAAAAGCTGATAGCTGATTAGAATATTAACTTGTCACCAGCAGTCAGTTCGAAACACCGTCCGAACTATGTAATATTTTAACACCTCAACAGGTCTTAAATGGAAAATGTCATGCGTTCTCTACTTACTTTGAGGCTCTAAAGCCATTGTATCATTTGTATCACACTGTTGACATTTACCCTGTATATAGCTATTTTGCTTGCATTGTTTTCTTATTCTTGAGTACCTGAGTTTAGTCCTTTTCTGGAAGCTTAGTTATTTTCAGTGAAAACATGAACTTGGTGAAAGTAAACCTCAAATGGTGTTACTAATGAATTAATGTGTGCTTATAATGAATTAATATGACTCATCACAGACAATAATATAAATAATTTGGTGCAGATAACTTGTGACGTGGAGATTTCTAATGCCAGAAAAATACCCATCATAACTGGTGTTAAAGTAATGAAACATAACTTTGTGATGGATGTGAAATCATCACTGACATTGTTCTCAAACTGTTTGTATGGTATTTATGTTTGAGATCTATTAGTAACTCAATGTTTTGGAAGGCCAAAATCTAGTGTGCCAACTTTCAAGCACATTTTATTCTTTTATAAGATTTTCTATTACAAGTAGTGTCATAAGCAATATAACTACAAAAAATCAGTCTAACATATTTCACAACCGATTTAGAGTGCCAGTAATTTTGTGTTAGGTGTTTGTTATTTGATGACAACAAAGTTAACACATGTTAACCTATCCATTCTTATAAATAATTTCTTCATTGTCAGATTTAACCCATTCCCTGCTTTTGGCGTGATAAGACGCCTTTCTTTTGGCTTGTGTGATGCTTGCCTTTCTACCCGTTTTTGGCATTTGAACACGTCCATGGACAATGAATGAACGTTGAATTTATTCATTTCGTTTCAAAGAGTCTTATTGGACAGATGTATTTTCTAACAGCTAATTAAATATGATGTTTCAAATATGACTGTGAAGGTAAACAGTGGTGGAGAAATGGCATCAAGAAAGCGTGCTAGATTTTTAACAGACGATGAAATACAGGTTTCCCAAGTGACTTAAGTGACACAGATACTAGTGAAGAATCTGACGGCAATATTTCTGATAGTGTGGATGTTTTGGAGATGAAATCAGATGGTAGTTCAGGTTGTGCAACAGGTATCCAAACAAACAATGACAGTTTACCTTTGGGTAGGCCTATGTATTTTTATATTTTCATGTTCAAGATTTTTAAAACAATAAATAGTGACGATTCAGATTTTTTTTTTTAATTTAGCCTGAACTGTCAGAAACACGTGTTAAAAATTTCATCTTTCTCAGATATTATTTTTTTTGTAAGTCATTGAAAAGAAGATAAATAAAACCAAAACAATTAAGCAGGTGGATGAGGTTTTGGATAGCTATTTTGAAGCAGTTAATGTAGAAGGTGCTATCTCTGTATCTACTTTTTAGGTCGGCGCTAATAACCTCTTTGTGTTGACGCGCCGTAAAGCCAACTATCCATCCATCCATCTACTTTTTAGCAGTGAACTCAATTGTTTTTTTCACTTTTGCTACTTAAAAAAAGAGAGTAAATTATATTCTCCTTTCAACTGTATCAGAAAGTCTAATGTTTTCATAGAAACAGTGTTTCTTTGAGTCCTAGTATTCTAGAAGTAGAATGTCCATGTCAGTAACTAACTATTCGTGTCTGTAAGAGTCATATTTCTTAAGCTTCTCTTACATAGATTTGCTTGGACAAGTTATTGTAGGATATTCCTCTCATTCACAATTGACCCACATCAAGAGGTGTCCAATTGTTGGCAACTATTTTAGTGACGTACAACTTCTTAATTTTCTGAAAGAATGTGATACATCTTTAGAAACTGCCAAACAAGTATGGGAATTTTATATTTTAATGGAAATTAAACAATATAAAAATAATGAAACAATAACATCATCTTGACTTGTAATCACTGCTCCCTCAACACCTAAAGGATTGTATTTCCTTCACCAGGAGTTGTTTTGGGCTACCCTGAAAAGTGTAGTACTGTTAATTTTTTTTCCATACTCTCAGTTTGTGTTGCTCAGTTTTAACCTCAATTATGGGCCATAAAAGTAATAGTTTTGCATGCTTCATTTTTGTTATGAGCAGCTGTTGTAAATTTATATGTAGAAACAGTTTTATCCCATTTGCGGACACTTTATCTTGTTTTTTAAAACTGATGTTAATGTTTTCCTTTGGTACACTGATACTCCAATGGACAGAATTATGGCAGATGCAGAAGCAGGATTGCAGCAAAAGCACAGGTACTTGAAATTATATGTCAAAATGGTGAGCACTTCTGCATCATCTGGACGACTTGTGCATGCCTCTGCCTTCTTGACTTGGCTGTCACATCTGAACACTGCACATTAACTACATCTTCTAGTTTCTGCAAATTAACAATACAGAAGCTCACATGTTTAATATACACTTATCTTCTACATTTCTTTATAGTAGTCACCTAATGTTTTTGGGCTTTAGGAGCTTCCAAACAGTTATTTATTTATTGAATTGTGTATGTACTTTGCAAAATAAATGTATACCGGCTGGACCTTCCAAAATGGTGTATTTGGAAGGCGCTGTTCCTAGAATTTTGTATCAATTGTCTCCAAATTTGTATTGTGTATATATCTTATTCTAAAATACATTACATTAAAATGTCAGTCAGTTCTGTAGTATTCAGCACATTAAAGGTAATTAAAATCAGGATATGAAATACAATATTCCTGTCAAATAGCTGTCTTTATTTTTCATCATGTTTGAATTACTAAGTTATTTTTTTAAGAAAGCTGGTGCTATATTAAGCCACTTTCTGTAAGAATGACAGTTCTCGTGCATCTTATGTATTGCTAGATGTGACATTTAAAGGACATTAAATTCTACGCAAAATATTCTATACTTTTTTCCATAAGTTAAACTGTTTTCAAGAGGAAGTGCAGTGAACGTGCCCCTTACGTGTGTAACAGTGAAAGTTTGGCTGCTTAGTGCGCATACCTGCCCGTTCAAAGTCGCATTGGAATGTGAACACCTGCTGGTCAGTCATTGCAATGCCCATTCTACAGTGGAGCAGAAATCACAGTAGCCATTACCCAGCATTCAACTACTGCTCGGTGAGCAGTCGCAAGAGCAATTCGCAAGCATGAGGAACTAAGTTCATCTCCCATATTTCTGTTATGCTTGCCGATTCCACTGGGGAAGTCTGCATTTAGCACCTGTCACTTTATACTGTGAAGCACAATGGCTGAGGCTGACTAACAAAGGAACCTTACAGCTGAGGGATCACCGATTTCAAACGCAGCTTTTGGGGCGGTAAAAGTAGAGCCAAAATAAAGTAATACGTGTCGGGGCATTTGATCTAATGCGCCGCATTTTCGGAGATATCGGGCTCCCAAAAATTCAAAGATTCCGTAGCGTACCGTATAACCCATGAAGTAAGCAACATAAACTGTTGGAGTGGCACGGTGCGTGAGTGAGTAGCCTGCTTGACTGCTGAGCAATAGACCTGGGTTCGATCTTGTTGTTAACCCCTCTTTTTTTCTTGAATAAAACCTTGTGTTTTGAAGTGCAAATAATGATTTTCTTTATTAATGTAAATAATCCATTAAAACATCATCTTTATGAAAACAATTAGTATTTGTTTAATAAGCATGCATACTTAAAAACTGAATTATTTATAGAATAAATATAAGAAACTGAAATACTGTTCTCATCACAACAACAAGCAAAGCTACACTGGCTGTAACCTGTAGTTCATGAGTTGGACATGTCACAATCTGTTGGTGTTCCACAGTACTGAAGTGAAGGGGGCAGGGAGGCAAATAAGTAAATACGTATTCCAATTTCTTCGATTTATTCAATTAATAATTCAATTTTCAAATATGTATGCTTTTTAAAAAAATAATAATTATTTTCGTAAAGATGAGGTGTTGATGGATTACTTACATTAATAAAGAAAATCATTATTTGCACTTCAAAACACAAGGTTTTATTGGAAAAAAAAAGAGGGGTTAACAACAGTATTTAACCCGGGTCTACGACATGGCAGTCAAACAGTCTACTCATTCGCCCACCATGCCACTCACGACAGTATTGCTTACGTCGTAGGTTATATGGTGAGCTACGGGTTCCTTGAATTTTTGGTAGCCTGATATCTCTGAAAATAGGGCCCATTAGATCAAACGCCAAGACACATTATTTCCTTATTTTGGATCTACTTTCACAAAAAAAAAAAAAAAAGATTGTTATCAGTGACCTCTCAGCTGTAAGGTCCCCTTGTAAGTTCTGAAACCCAAGTTTATAACACCCTGTGAAGTGTTTTTATACTATAATGATGATCTTTATTAACAGAAGTTAATACAAAGTGAAAATAGCAGGTTTTTGAAAAATCTGTTGATGTAGATAGGAGTTTCACCGATTTTTTCTTTCTCATTGACTAAAATGTTAAAAGTTACGACACCATTGGAGAATGCTATTTTAGGCCTGTGTGAAGACTGGCGACTTCTGTTTTCTACCATGCATGCCGACTGCTGCGTTATGCTCCACTGTAGAAAGGGCATAAAGGAAATTCAGGGGAAAGCGAAATGTATAACGGGGTTTCAGTTGGTGGAACACAAATGTGCCAGTTCAGAGCAGCTATTCTTGAGTGTCGGATGTAACGTTCGCAAATTCATGTTTTAAAACTACTGTTGCGTTAGTGCTTTTGCATCAAAACGTGATAATGGTAGGCAGCAGTACTTGTTTTGTCTGCGGGTAAAACAACAGCGGTGTTACATGGTATACAGATGTTAATCGAGGCATGCACTCGGAGAATGAACGGCAAATTGGAGAAAATTTAAAATCTCAATTCCGTAACTGTCCTAATCGATTTTAGAAAATCGTATACAAGATGGACAAGCATGGACAGTTAAAAGAAACAGATCGTTCTGTCAAATGAATGATCAGCGTCAATGTACAGTCCAAAGTAAGAAAAGCTAAAGTTGGCAAGTTCCGACCTCAAATTTCCCGTGAACTGTTTTTCTGTGGAGAAAATGCAGATGTCGAGAAGGAAAGTAAGAAGCCTGAAAGAATCCAAAAAGCCATCCAAAATGTTTCTGCCATGTCTACGAGGAATACCANTTTGGAGCTTGCTAGCTCTCGAAATGACACCAAGGCTGAGGGGGTCAAACAGCACCTTGCTGGAGTATTTGATTTTGTAGCTGCCAATGCAAGGTACCACAACGCCTGCTACAATGAATTTTACTGAGACATTTCTTTGCAAGATTCATGACGTCCAGCAGACAAGCATGTTACTGCAGCGACGGATAAAATATTTTTGCACATCGAAAGTGGAGATGAATGCCAGTTCACCCTCACATAATTCATGAATGTATTGGATGAAGACGATTACAAGANGGAGACACAACCTGTGAAATTAAAGTTGAACAATACGGCTATGATATCTTAATTAGGGTGAAGCGCGTGTCTGGAACAATTATTTGCTTTGGAGATACAGGTCACGAAATTTTAACCAGTGCCAGGTACGAACAAAAAGACCAGAGTACGCACTTTGACGAGGCCATCGAGGGCGACAAGAATTCATTGTCGGTAACTGCAATGATGGGTAAGAAATTGTCAGTCACACCTTCGATGAAACGTAATTTGCCTTTGAAGATGCACTAGTATGAGAAACTTAAGATCATGAAATTCTACAGCTTCATTCACTGTTTTCTGAAACTGAAGATGCTGGGTAAAGCANCGACAGCCCTCCTGTGGATCATGTAGATTAGGCCTCTTGGGGATATCACCTCCCCCCCCCCACAAAAAAAAATGCTATGTAATGTACCTTTCGATGGAATGGAAATAAGTACATATTTATCCGAGGGCACCTTTTTCATTGCTCTTTTTCTCAAAAGGGGTTAAANTTATGGTAAAACTGTATAGCATATTTTTTTAGTGAAATTTAATGCTTTTTAAATTTCACTTGAAACATTTTTCCCTAATTGCAACCATTTTAGTTATTTTCCAAAAAATGTTTTCATGACCTTTGGCCTCCTCTCGTCGCACCTTGTTCGAAGCAGATATATCTTGGAATGTTTCCTCACTTTTTTCTTATGTTTTGAAATGAAGTGCATAATGATTGCAATTAGTCTCCAGACCAACCAAAAGTGGCCTACTTTAATCCTCTACACCATGTCTTATTATTAAATAGGTATCATAATGATATATTAGCCTGCTACTAGGCACACTCTTAAAACTATTTACTTGGTTCTGCACATGTTCTGTGTTAATGCCATATTCTCAGTAATGTTTCTCAAACTTAATAATTCTAAGGTTTGAAAAAGCATTTCTATACCTGCTTCAAACATACATAAGGGCAATGGCAGACTGCAGTGTGTTATTTGAGGCAGAAACTATAATTGTGTGGAAAACAATAAAGAAATGCAACTTAAATGTTAAGTATGTGCGAGTCAACACACTGTGTTAGTCACATCATGGAACACGCATATTCCCCAGTTGTGAGGAATGGGTATTCTTGCACCACAGGTATGTGTTATTCGGTTGAGAAAATGTAATCCCACGTAAAATACGCACAGCAAACATAATATATTCAGCAACGGGAGGAGCACTGTCTATACTAGATCCTAGCATATTCTACTCCACTCGATTAAACTTTTTCAAGAGCGCATATTGATCATTATTTTTTAGATCTTTTAGGTTATATGCATTTCTTGGTTTCAGTAAGTGCACTCCTGTAGGCTTGTTAAGTCCATTAACGAATTGATTTCATAGAAAAAATAAAACTACGGCAACAGGGTTTAATCACGAATACATGTGCAACTCAAACATTGCATTTAGCCTGCACAAGCTACACGGGTAAAAAATAGGAGGAAATCAAACAAATCTTAAGCATACCATCATAAGATACTTGTATGAAATTTTTATAATTTTATGTGTTTGTTTTTTCCATCAAAGCTGATTAATTTTCATTTTAAACTAGCTGTAGAACAATTTATGTTAGAGGGCTTTTTAGTGCAAATCAGGTAAAAACACAGAATAGCACTGTTGTCTAAAAAAAAAAAAATAAAGTTGAGCTTAATGAGAAGATGCTAGCAACAGTAATAGGAAATCCTAGAACTTATCTAATATAGTACCAGCCATTTGCGAATAAGTAACTGCGAAAGGAATGTTCTTTTTGTAATACCATGATTAGGAATTTGGGTGTGTGTGATCTGAACTGTAGAATTAAATTCAGTTTTAGTAAAAATGTGATTCCAATCGTTACAAAATTCGAAGACCAGTAGCCATCCAAATGGAGGCATCTGGTTGAACATTAAATATAGACATGGTGTTTTTAAAATATGTGCCTAATTTTGGGAATAAAGTTTGTGGTTCAAACCCAGTTGAAAGTGTGTCATACAAGAAATNCTTGGAAACCAAGCTAGATACACAGAAAACATAATATGGTAAAGAGCTGTTAGGCATACATCAACTTNTCAAGCCAGCTTGAGGCAGTATTAATGTTAGTAAATATAAGACATTTTTCCTTGGTGCAGGCTCAGGATGATGTGCAACATTGTTGGGATTGTCTTTGAAACTTGAAATTCTTCAAGCAGACATCATTTTAGAATGACCTACTAAAGCAAAAATACATTGTGTGCTTTCAGTCTCATACTTAGTTCTGTGTACTATTTGTTCTTTCCAAAATGCAGTTATAGAATCTTTGGCTATAGTTTATAAAACGTCTTGTATAAACAAGGCTCGGTTGCATTCGTATAATTGTTTATCTTGTGTTACAGATCCAGGAATTACGCACATAATTTTCACCTTTTCATAACATAATCATTGCAACAAATTTTAATTTTATAGACATGTGATACTAAATGGTGTGATAGTATTTTATTGTCTAAGCACTAACATGATTGAATTTCAGTCATATGCAGCAGTACCCAGTAGAATTTTCAGATATCTTTATTAAAACCTTGGTTATCTACTGAATTGAAGCTGGAGTGTGCTACAGGAACATCTATTGTGAGAAACGTGTGACACGTGAAGATAGAAATACTGTGTTTTGAAATGTGTAGACTAGAGTAAAAACTTGTGTTGCAATATATCGGTCGGAAGAAGAATTTTTCAAGGCAAACGTTTAGATGACGAGAAAGGATGTCTATTGAAAGTAGGTGACTAATGATATTTGTCTATTCTTGGAATAGTTCGTTTCTTGAATTAGCAATTATCATCAAGAGAATTGCTGATACGCATATTTTGGAAGAAAACTAGTTTTTCCACTTCTACTCTCATGTAGGTCAGGTGTAAACAAAATATGTGGTGGTAATGATGTTTCCTTCTGCACAGAATGTCTGTATTGGACTTGTTGTGTGTGTTGACGATAACACATGTTTTCTCTGGACTCTTATATGTGTTGAGGGTGACATATTCCATTACATTTTGTATCTGTACTGTATAAGTACACTATACTGTACATGCATATTACTGTACAGGGTTGTTNACACAAAACCATGTGTATTGTACTTTATAGTATGTGTTTTAAGGGATTTTCAAGGGACTGTATGCACCTACGTTAGATGCAGCTTACATGAGATTGCCAGTGGATTTTGTTATTTCATGATAAGTGCATATTTGTTAAGAATATGGTTCTCCTCTTTTTCCTGTAAAAATGTTGTGGGTAAAGTGTTATGTAGTTAATGTTATCATTGCAGCCTAAAGAACTTAACCTTTCTCCAGTCAAGCTCTATGTATCTTCTTATGATGTATGGCTCAGCTAAAAACATCTTAAAAACACTTGTGCCACAAAGCTTAATTTTTGGATTAGTTGATGGTAAATGTTCTCTGTAAAAAAATTACACAGTGCTTTCCTGTTTTTATCCCTTGTTTTCTAAACATATATATTTTTTGCAACAGTGAGTGTGTGTCTGTGTAGCTCCAGCCTTTACCATCTCTTTCCTTTCTTAGTATTACTGCTTTAAGATAATAATTGTAAAAGAGAGTTTTCTAGTGTTAATGTGTCGTGCAGGTTTTTACACTTTATTAAGAAGAGAACATTGTGCGGGAAATTATTATGCATAGTTTTAGATTAGCCTTTTTGTTTGGTGAATAAAGCTTAACGAGTGTTGCAAATAATTGTTTGGTTAAAACCACTGGGGAGAAATGCACCAGGTCTGTCTTTTGTCTTAAGAAGTGTTTTTTAATTGAATTGGCTGACAGAAGTGGTGTGTTTATTTTTACTTTCATTTGTTAATACACTCCATGATTACTTTTGAAGGTACGTACCAATTTTAGTCAAATTTAGAAAGCTGTTAGAGGTAAATTCTTTAGCCAGTGTTAGACATGAACTTTGATGAAGTTTTAGAATTGAGCATATCTTCTACAAATAGTTTTGATNTCAAGGAAATTAGCACGTCAATAAAAGTTTAAATGTATTTTAAGATTCAGGTGTTAGTATCAACAAAATGGTTGATTTTGAGATTCTAGAGTAGACCCTGTCTTTTGCAGATTTTACTCACTTTCAGTAAAGATTCAAGTTCTTGATCTCATTTCGTTTAAGTATTGCACGTCGGCGACAGTTAATNTTTGAGTATTTTATAAGATCGTGCTCCTTATTACAGTTTTTGTTGTTGTTTTTGTCTCAAGTTTTGGCTTACACAAGTTTGGAATCACATCTGTAAAATTTGATGTTAGGTTGTAAATATTTGAGCTTTAGTACATCTAGTTGATAATTTCATTATTTGTAAAACAGTCATTTGAAGGTAAGTGTTTGAAGCTGGTGCTGCTCCTCCATGTAGTTGAACAGTGGATTAAAACCAAGTTTAAGTTTTAGAAGTTTTGGCTTTTGAAAGTTGTGCGAGACAGTTGACAAAATAAAAGTCTGTTTTAGTCCACAGATCAGAGAACTGGTTATAGTGAACTGAGGTAATATTTTTTTTCTAAAGCATTTCGTATTATTGTTGTACGATTTCTTCTGAAAATCGTTTAATCCAATTGATGTGTAATGGCTTTGTAGAGGAATATATTAACTGCTTTATATTATTAAAAGTGACACCAAAGGCCATGAGTTTGATTACCACCAAGGCTTAGGCGTTTCATTGTATATGTTTCAAGAAAAGTAGTGTGAACGAAATAATACTCTAATTGAATATTCCGTGCAGGGATCGAAACCAGAACTTTCAGCACCAACTCGCCTAGAACAAGAGAATNTGCGAAGCAGACACATCTAAATAATGGGACCAGTTGGTTGATGACATCATACCACNTTGTTAGTGGGACCTTATATGTGATTACTTACCCAACCCACATAGCATGCAATATCCTATGGATATACAGGGTGTCCCATTTTAAGTGCCCAGGGCCTATAACTTTTCAGATTAACAGTTTCATGAAAAATGTTTCAGACAAAAGTTGCTAGGTTTTGAGGGGGTCAAATGATGGTGACCTT
>KZ868956.1:0-13069 GCA_003456935.1 Machilis hrabei | reverse complement strand
TTGACAAAAATAATTAATTTTGTTTAAAGTAAATGAATATGAATTTCTTGTAATAACAAAATCTGTAAACTTTCTTTTAACTAAATATTTTCAACACTATTTTTATTTGATGTTGCATGCAACATTGCCTCATGCAACTTGACAAAATTGCTGTCTCTTTCGTGCTTCGTTTCTTCTAATTGTTAGTTATTTTGTGCTGTTTTGTAGGATTGGGTATGTTTTACGTAAAATAATTCATCTCTACCAGGTCTATGAACATGGTTCAAATTGATAAAAAATAAGCTCAAGCTCCATTTTTTTAATTAAAAGTCATCTTCAAGAGGGTTCCTTTGTTTTAGTTAATTTTTTTATCTTAGCATTGAATGCAAAATAACATTTTATAAGTTTAGTGTGAATGATTCTAAAGACAGTAATATGTTCTCGGTTCAGTTTAGTTAATCTTCCTCTTGTACAGCAAATCATCCTGAGTAATGTTGCTTTGATGAATTATAATGCCCCAGTGCTTGTTTAAAGACACCTACAAAACAGATTAATTAGTCTTTGTTTAAAGCCTCACATGTGAAGTGAGAGTGTTCTTCCTCCACCTGACAGTTTGGCCTTGGCATGCTTTACTACTGGATACAGAACTATATTGATTTTCAGTGTCAAGCTTCCCAGTTATTTATTGTTGTCTTTTAATATACTGCAGGCTTTTCATTATTGCTTTCTCATAACGTTGTGTATAAAGTTGAGTTATTTGTGGTTGTCTAGCCTAGGCCTAGTATATAAAATTGCCTGAAGTTCTGTCAATATGTTAACCCCTTCCCTGGTTGTAACGAGGTCAGCTCGTTATACACAGTCCAGCCTATTTTGGTAGTCTCGAGCTCAGTTCGTTCATGAGATTTACAAACCCTTTTCGCCTTGGTTGTAACGAAGCGAGTTCGTTTCTCTTGAATGAAGTTACCAGAGGTCCGACAGATGGCAGATGCATTCAGGAGGCGCTTTTTGCAGTGCAGTTGTTAGGTTTTACTTCATAAACAGCCAACAGGGGCGCTATTGTTAGTAAACAGAGATGGCTGCGCCCAGTGCAAGTGGCGTACGTTCTAATGAACGGAGATGTAATGGTTTATTCATTNGGGAAAGTGATTCTGAAATTGAAATTGACACATCTGATACAGATATAGAAAGTGAAATTGAAAGTGACTCTGAACACAGAAATTGAAAGTGACTCTGAAACAGGCTCTAGCGACTCTGACCTAGACATTTCGGATGTTCGTCAGTGGACTCCTTTGACAAATAGTGGAGTACATAATCAACCACCACCACCTTGTTTCCAGTTTCTTGGTAATCCAGGTATTGTGACTGATGTAAATAATACATCTGATGTTTTGGAGTTGGATTATGTGCAGTGCCATGTTTTAAAATCTACCACACTCTAAAAAACTACTAACTATCAGTGCATGTGTAGGCCTACAGGTGTGTGTAAATATATACTTATTTCCTTTACAACTAAGTGCAAATAATAGACTAGAACTATATGTATTATTAAATTAAGCTATTTGAATACGGTATGAAGACTTAAAATTAAAAAAAAAAATTAAAACTGTATTATTTTGGAACGTGCTTTACAGAGACCAAATCCCGTGTCCAGAGAGGAAAAGAAAAGATAATTATACGAGGCAAGGCAAGGGGTTAACTGAGAATATAAAATCCTATATATATATTAGTTGTTCAAGCTGTACCTTTCTCTTGTTGGAAATTATCTCATTTAGCATCAGTTCTGCTGACTTTGCATTTCTTAATACTATCACCAGTGTCAAGGTTCAGTTTTATTTGTGTTTTCATCAGTACCGTAATTGCTTTGTGTTTGGAAATAATTGACAGAGTGTTTGTTGGTAAAATGGAAATCATGAAAACAAATACAGTACCAGCATTTATGTTTTGTCGGAAACTGGAGTAGGAACTCATTTTAAGAGTTAAAAAATAACAAGACCACCTGTTCAAAGAGAAAGACATGGTCCCAACAGTGACAACCACCTGTCACTCTACGAAATCATGACTGCACAAAGAGTCACCGAAGAAGCCTGACGAAGCCGGGAGGGAAAAGCCCGGCGAAATGTCGCGTGTTAGAGCGCATAGACGTTTTTTTAAGGAGTAAGTTNAAACCTTTCTTGTTATTTTTTAACTCTTAAAAAGAGTACTCCTGTAGTCAGTGTACTAAGCTGCTACCTGATTTCAAGTATTTTATGGTACATCACTTCATCATTTAAGGTGGTTGTACACGTTATGAAGTCGTTTTGTGATTGTAATATTGTTCACCAAATTTAGTGACTCGCATAGAAAAGTTTATTTTCTGACCAAAACCCTTTTGGCTGCATATATACGTAAACCAGTGAGAANCAGTTGAGCATTTAAGATGCAATCCTGTACGAGCTACACAAATCAATTGGTGTGCTATAAGGCTGTAACACCATTGTTACAGACAATGTATGGCTTCATTTGTTATTTAGTTTCATAACAAGCAGTGACAGCCTGATCACGAAACAAGTTTGACCAAAAGGATTTGTGTTGTGTAATAGAAAAGGTTAGACTAGTGTAAAATCATGACCCCCATTCCAACTGGAAATGTTCCAAGTGAAATATGACATTATATCCACCCCCTTTGCATGCCTCTTTTGGGATACATTGTAATCTTTTTAAGAGATTAAATACCTGACGACAGTTGTTGCGTGGACCACTATCTTGAAATAAGATGGACTTTTTAATTTTGCACTGGAATCTTTTCTTTGATGTCTAATGTATTTGTGCAGTTCTTGTGTGTGTGGACAAGTGTTAAAGGTCAGCTTTTAATTGCAGCCTGCTTTGCACTAAATTAAAAATGTTTTGAGTACTGCATCAAAGCTGTTACTAATTCCTTTCTAAGCATCAGAACGTTTCATGTGAAATCCTCTCAAAATATGTTTATGGAAATTATAAAAATAATAGGTAGGCTACATGTGGATAATAATAATGGAGAATTAGGGATTGCATGATACTGTTTTCAATGTGATAATCTTTTTTATGCTGCATTATTATTCATTGTAGAGGGGATTTATAAAACAAAATGATAAATGGAAAAATTCTTGGTATTAGTTGAGATGCTTGATACAGAACTTTTGGAAGTGTTTATTTAGGGAAGCAATATTAGATTTCTTCCAGTCCTCAAATTTTCTCATCACTTAAAGTTTACCAAATTTAGAACTCCAGGCATTAAGGATACGCTAATGGATGTGTGGAGGGACAGAAAATTTGAATTGTGTGGATTGGTGTGGCGAGGTTTATAGAATATGAAGAGGTAGTTGTGTCTAAGTTATGAATGAAAAGTATGAAGGTGGTGGAAAATGAAGACATGTTTCTCATGCAACTGGTTAAAATTATATTCATTTGTATGATAAAAGTCGTACAAATCACAAAAATTAACTAAAAGTACCAACAGCTTGCAGACCATTGAATCAGAGATAAGTAAGGAAAATATTAACTGGTGTGTTGATGCTAGTTTGTTTGGTCACCTGCCTTAGTTTGTAATCAACTCCTCAGATGGCAGCACACTGACTCTTCTTTCCAAATGTTATATTTCTATGAATAGGGGTTAAGTTTGTTTAATCTGCTGTGTATCTGATAATGTATTTTAGAAACCCAGCCTTGTTTGCCCAATGTGACAAAGAATGTAAAAACAAAACTTGGAGTGTTATTCCTCAAAATTGTGGAGCTTCCAAGTTTTTATGTCATGGAGTTAAAAGTTTACATGTAAATTCTTTAATACACATTACCTTTTAAAGTACGTAATTATAACATACAATGTGTAAATAAAATTAACTACAAATAAACCANAATTTCAATGGTTGTTATGTACTTTAAATAGCTTTAAAACTATATGTTTAGGTTGTTCCTTGGAAGCTGTATCTGATGGTTGGTGGATTCTTGTTGGTGGACTTGATACTCATGATGACATGGCAGATTACAGATCCCTTACAGAGAACTGTAGAGTTGTTCNCTCTAGAAGAACCAGAATCTGCAGACGACGACATAAAGATTCGCCCACAACTGGAGCACTGCGAGAGTCATCACAACACAATTTGGCTTGGTAAATAGCAACATGTACTTTATGTAAACACTTATACACTTAACTGTTTGTAAAGTTGTGACACACATTCCATATATATCTCTTTTGATGTGTTTTAGGTGTAGTGTATGGCTACAAAGGACTGCTTCTCATCTTTGGACTGTTTCTAGCATACGAGACACGTAGCATCAAGATCAAACAAATAAACGACTCTCGCTATGTTGGCATGTCCATATACAACGTGGTTATACTGTGTTTGATTACGGCTCCAGTNACTTTAGTCATAGCATCACAGCAAGATGCTAGCTTTGCTTTTGTTGCACTGGCCATCATTTTTTGCTGTTTTCTGAGCATGGCTGTTATCTTCATACCAAAGGTTAGTAGTCTCTTGAGGATGATGAGAAGNTGCAAAGCGGTGCTCACTGCACACTTTTTAAGNTGGAGATTCTTTATTATTTTAGAGTAAATCGATGCCAAATAAAATTGGCATGAATTAACTACCATAGCATGTGTATAGTTACGTGCTTGCCCATGACTATTTTTAAAGCATATTTTTATAACTTCATTTTAGGTAATATTTTGTATTGCTGTTATTTTATTTGTGTTTGCTTTGTAAAATTTTGATCACAGTTACAACTATTTTAAAGTATAGATGTTTTTTTTTTATTTTTGTGCAAGGAACATGTTTTTCATCCACTGCATTAATTACTTCAGAATTTATTAATCTTTATCGCACAGTTTATACAATGCTTATTTGTTGTGCAAATGTACAAAAACTACAATAATGAGATTGTTAGCATTGAACAAATGGAAATCCATTTCACATTAATTTTTCTTATGTAGTGTCTCTAAAAATTCATCATCATTGACATTTATGAAACCTAAACAAACCAGTAATAATGTTGTGGTGTAACAGAGCATCTTCTCCTATATTGAGGTTCTCGGATGATGGTGGACGGTGAAATATAGTATTGCATTTTTGCTGCCTCGTATTCCAATTCGTTAAGGTGAGGTTGTAGCAGTTATGTATATGATATAATCTTTAATTTTTAAATATTAATTTACCCTTCTACTATTACTAAAATGTATGTAAAGTAAAGTTTGTCACGTAGCTGCCATAAGGCCATGTACTTCAGTGTACATCTTTGTCGATGGACTTATCTTCAGATTATGCTGGGATTTCTCAGTGTACACAAGGAAAATATAGTATACAAGACCAGTTGGACTTGAACTTGATGTTTACAATATTTTTTAGAAAATATTCACACGTTACTGAAACAAGCTTTGGCCAAGTTAAAGTAAATGTCTGCTCTTTGGGCCTATTGTACAAACCCTTCCATCTTAAGGCTAATGGTCCTTCTTCTTTGTTGAGATTATCCAGGGTTTGCCAATTTTTGTGTCCGCGCATTTGATAATTTTACTATTTACCCATATGGGCGTGTGATTGTGCGTGGTGGTGTGTTCTGCCAGGCCAGTGTTGTTCTTTTTCAGCCTTACATCCCTCATGTGCTCTTTAATCCTGGTATCAAGATTCCGTTTAGTCTGTCCTATGTATTTCCTCTCGCATTCACACTGTATTTCATAAATGCTACTAAGTTCCGTGTTTTTTTGTTTTTCCTTTGTATTCAGATAATCTGTTTACTATTTTTTCAGGAGGCTTCTCAGAGGTGATAATGTCGTATTTTCTGTAGAGTCTACTTAGTTTATGTGAAATTGGCGGAAAAAAGGGCGTGCTTACAAACTTGGTGTTTTTTTTTATTTTCTGGCAACTGATTATTTTGCTAACACTGCATTCTGATTCACCTGTTGAAGAATCACTAAACTCATCAGTGGATGTATATTTATTAAATGACTCCTTTTTGTGCTATAAAATGTACAAAAGAGTGAATCAAAACATACTCTACTGCAACACTGTCTAGATGTTTACGGAGCCAACTTTGAATGCTAAAACAGGTGACTGTGGTTGTGCACGTTTGTTTTAATCAGCAGTTCGTAAAGTCATGCATGGTACGCCTGCACGTGATTTTTGCTGAGGCAAACTCATTACACACGAAGAAGTGACTTTATTGATAGTTGTATCGCATATGCCAATTTACAACAATGCCCCACCGTTGGGTGACCTTTATTATATTAGGCTCGTTTTTATTTAAATTTTGTGTTCGAGGTCGTGGGGACAACCAGGTGATTTGGGAATGAGAGGTTGTCGACGGTTACAAAGTAATAAATTAGCCCAGGATTCAACTAGAATATAGAACACTTTATTTTTTATGACACNTACCTGTANGGTCCACACGCCTACCGTCTGCTCCGTTACCACAATATCGCCAAACACACATTTGTTATCGCTCAAGAAATATGTATAAAATATGATAAGTTCGGGCCCGTTTCAAATAAATAGTCCGTCGAGCTAGCTATATTATAATTCGTAGAAAGTAAGAAAGCTTTACTCCTAGTGGAATGCACCAGTCCTGAAGACTGCCTTCTTACGTAACTTTTAAGTCCCAATTGTCGATCGAACATTTTAAATCTTGCATTCGAAAATGGCAGCAAAACTCTGAATAATAATAATTTCTTTTGCAACTGCCGGAATATAAAGCGTTGCGAAGCCCCAGGTTGCTACTTTATGTATAAAAGTCACTTTGCCTGCGGTGAATTAGTGATATTCGAAATTTAGCACAGTTCAAATTGGCTCTTAAAAGTCGAAATAGGTAACCCGTAATATTATTAATTTAGATGTACAAAAAATGCCAAATTTAACTGTCTGGAGTTCTTCTGTATCGTATCTCACTATAATTGCTGCTTAAAAAGGTGATTTTGACAGTTTCGAGCAAATTGTTCTAATTTTTAGCNTAAAGAAAAACGGGTCAACTGTATTGAATTCCACTCAGCGCAGAACTGACGTATTTTGTGGTCTACTGCGATCAGCAGGCCTCAGGCTNATTCCAAAACTGTGACAAGGTCTGTCGACTGGTGGCAGGTTGACCTTGACTCTTCAAACCCAGACGCGGTTTTTACTCAACATGATGATATGGTGATTTACATCCCGTCGACACACAATTAAAGGGTCATTAGGCTCGATGAAACAATGTTTATGAAGGTGAATTTAATTCTATGAACAACACACACACCTTATGCAGGATTCGAACCCGGAATCTCTCGTTCCAGGGCGCGCTGTGCTAACCACTATCCCAAGCAGGTCGGCTTTTACTCAACAGATATNGTTTTCCATCAACTGTTCCATTGGTACGTCAAAATGTTCTGACTTTTACAATCCTCGTAAATAATACGTAGAATGCCGGACCAAAGCTTATTATGAAATAAAACTGATAATTAGACATTAAATCACCCACAACTCGACCTCCACATACATATATGTTAATTAACTAATAAAAATGGCAAACACACATAAATACACCGTCATAAAAATAGTGTTCTAAATTAAGTTGGAAGTATGGCTTTGCGTAAATAATAACTAATAGCTACAGAAACTTACATTATACCTGAAAAAGCCCTAAACACAGTAAAACTGCCCCAAAAGACCCAAAACACACTAAAATAGTTAATAATTCAGGATTTTGCATATCCTGTGCTATGTTGCACACTGGAAAACATAAATATATTACAATTCATTTTACTTTTCTGTACATTTTTTTGCTTAAATATTTTGATATCTTTGATTTTTAGTGTACACAGTTTGAATATTTCAAAACCAATTTGAAGGAGGGTTCAAAAAGTATTCAAACATCTAAAACTTGGAACAGCAAAAGCTTGAACTTTGAGCCAAGCCAAACTATGAAAGCTTGGCTCAATTCAAAGTTCAACTCAGCCTTAATAATTATTACATTACAGAGTTTTTAAATAGGATTTCAAATGAGTTTCTGTTTTGGGGCAGGTAAGTAGAGAATTGTTAAGTAGTTCCTTTTATTTGTGCATGTACAATAAGCATTCTGATAAACAGTTATGGATGTATAATTTTTTTAGTACAATGATGTTGTGTATTTCCTTTTCCCTTGATCTGTTGTGGATGACTGAGAAAAACCTCAAAGATTCATTTGAAATGTTGGTAATAAGTGGACAATCACAATGCAATGTAGCTGCTTTGAAATGACTATGATGTGAAGGTCTGTTTCACTTCTCTAACCATTGATAGACCTTTTTTATTGCCTCAGTGAGCAGTTGGACATACCGAATATTAAATATAAATTTACTTGAGTTTACGGGGTCATACTATTACTAATATTTCACAGTTGTTTTTCTGTGTGTAATAGATTGTGGAAGTAATTGAGCATCCCAGAGATAAAGTCGAAACAAAACAGACTTCTGATTTGGCTGCAACTAAAGAGGAAGAAGAACGTTACCAGAAATTAGTGGCAGAAAATGAAGAGTTACAAAAGCTGATTACTGCTGTAAGTATAACAGAATTTATTTTTCATTAAACTACATCCACTTTTAAATTAGTTATAGTAAAAGTGTGACTTTTATTAAAAAATTGTACCATAAAGTTATAAAAACCAACACCTATACTCCTATTAATTACTTTAAAGGGAAGGCTGATTAAGTTTACAGTACAAGATTTGATGCCATCTGCTGTTGTCTGTTTTGTTGAAGACTAAATATCAGTTTAAATAAATAAATAATTAGGATTATTCATATATATAATGTAATTTGAAACTTTCATTTTTCAAGCTAGGTGTAGTTTTGCCAAGGGAATTGGGTACATAATTTAGTTATCAAGTAGGATATTTTGTGTTTAGAGGAGTTCTGGTATTATTGTATGTTGGGGTGTATTTCATTACTATTTTAATGCTTTGGTGTATCAGCCAGCTATGACGATTTTGGTTTGTACTTATTATTTTTTAATTTAGAGCCACATTTTCAGTTCTACTTCACATATTTCATGTCCCATAAGGAGTGCACATGTAAACTTCATAATTGAGATCCATGTGATTTTTAAGCCTTATAATTAGTGATACGAGGCAGTTTGGCCTAGGGGCATACTTAATTATTTACAATGTCTGTAGTGCGTGTGTCTGCTATTTTGTCCTGTGAACTATTTTGTGTTTACTTCATGGGAATGGAATTCAAACACATAGTGTTTTAAACAGTGGTCATGTGAACTGTTAGAGCCAATAAAAAATTTGCTCCTGCAAAGAAGAAAACTGAGTGCACATAGTAAATTCAGTCATCCGTTAGTANGTATCAGATGTGGGAGTTAAGTTTTACCCACCACAGAAATTTTAAATTTTATAAAGTTACTTTTGGCTTCTAACTTCCAGGCTGGATTCTGAAATGTGTGTTGTGTCTTTATTTGTTAAATTAATAATAATGATGGCTAGCTCTATTGAGTAGTCACAACATAGAATATTATTTTATGCTTGCACGTAGAGGTAACGTTAATGGATGACCAATGAATACAATTCGAGTTTTCTAATATACATATATTACAGCATTATAGTACAGAAGTAGTCTTACCTTTCTCGGCAAACACATCTAGAATCCAGTCAGTGTTAGTAACACTCGCGAGTTGAACGTCTGAACTAAAGATTGATTAACAGAAATGCTCTATGCATCAATTAACTGCATAATTATAACTCCAATACTTTGGCCGTTAGACTGAGACGTTCACAAACCTTAATGATTACTAAACTCATATTTATTAGTCAATCGTGTTTGACTGTAAAATTGCTATCTATCTCGGCACGTTTTACAGTTTATTTCAATTGAGTACACTCAGATCGTCACGTCTGGAGAAAATCATTCAAGACGTGTTTACATGACAGGGTTCTTGTGCAGAGNGTAAGAGATGCTCTCGTCCTACAACAGTTTGTACCGTCGCTGAGACCAAAACTGCCTTTGTCAGCATTCTTCTCGATACGTCATAATTCTACGGTGCCCAAACAGTTAGCCTACTGCGACATGATTCAAACTTATTACTAAAATGTTCTAGTTCTATATTAACGTAATTTAGCCTTTTGGATCATTATTATTAAACAGATCTCAACAATCGTTCCCCCTCTAGATTAAAAATTATATGAAGAATAATTTTTAATTTTTGGGAAGTTCTAAATTTGATTTCAGAATTCAGAAGGCTAAATGAAGCATCAAGCATGTTTAGAACTTAATTATAACAATACAATACTTCTTACATATCTACTCATAGATGCATTTATTGAACATTAAGAATTAATAAAAAATAAGGCAATGAATGCATTCCCATTTACTACTCTATTTATAACCTAAGTGGTATTGTCAACTTTAACACGTACTTGGTTGTGCATTAAGTCCAACCATCAATTCGTAATAATCACTCTAACTCAGAACACTGTCATGTTGTTTTAAGTGATTCTGAATTACACATCTTGCACTATATTCATTGTAGTCTGTGGATTAAGATGGATTTTAATTTTTTNAAAAAACATACAACACTTCACTGATACACTTTTTTTTTCTCGGTGCTCCTTCATCACATTAATATTTAATCACTCAGTATCAATTTTATTTACTTTGTCACTAGTTGTTTATCTTTGAAACTCACAACTTTTTTGTGTATGTTCTGTCTCTTGTTTTGCTATCGTCAGCACTTGGTTAGCAATAGTGGGACAGGTTATCGTTTTTTGGTCGTCTCCTGTAGCAGCACATGGCGTGGCATCTAGCATGGCGGCTGGCATGGAGGCTGACTTTGCATCTTATTCTTCCGGACCTTAATAGACTGTAGACATTAGAAACTGAGGCTTAGTTACTTAGTGGAGAACAACAATTTTAATCATTGTTTACGTTGACGTGATTCTGCAAGTTTGTGGAACTCTTCTCGCTACTATGTTGATTGTAGTAATTTCTTCTGGCTATACAAGGCTTTCTTACTCTTGAAACAGGAAACATGTTATGACTGACGTTTTGAATTACTACTGAAGTCAGGTTTCTCGTACTAGTGTAATTTCATTTGGATGTACTTCAGTGTTAGTGATGCTGGAACTGTAGTTTGTTTTGTTGAATGNATTTGTGACCTCTGTTTACATTGTCACCTAATATTTGCTGTGGTATCAATTCTGCTACTGGAATTGGTTTGCGAAGAACTGCATTCTGGTCATTGCAATTGCATTTCGAACTTGTGCTGTTCAATTGTGCTATCATTTGCTTGCTGTAGTTCACTTCGACGTACTAGTTACTATTAAGTAACGATGTATTTGCTGAACTTGTGTGTCACCCTGTAGTATCGGCATACATTTAATACTGCTTTGCTACGATGTGTCATTCTTCTAAGTTGGCTTTTCTGTAATTTCCCAAGGCCGATGGTGTATTTCAACGTGATGCTCTAAGTCTATTCACTTCTTCTGGTGCACTCAGAATGAATTAATAGCTTAGGTCTGCTTCATTTTCTGCTGTCTATGCTAGAAGTAAGGTTATAGTTTTCTTTAGGTGGCTATCAACTGCATTGGCTAGCGGAGTTTTCGCGGCAATATCTTGATAATGGGATGTGTATTGGTTACCGTAATGATTCTTGAAAGGTCAAAATGACGTCTCATTTCGTCTCAATTCTTGAATTATAGGTACTAGTAACTTCTACTTGCACATTTGTAGACTCTGGTTTTTATCTCCTTAGCGACAGACCGACTTATCCACATCTATGATTTCTTGCCGTTTAACAGTATGTGAATATTTGTGTGTAATGCTGTTCTGAAATTCTTACTTCTGTGTTGCTGTTTATTCGTTGTGGTTCATCTCATCTTGGCGCAACTTAGGTTGAAAACTTCTCGAGCGTAGTATAATTTGACATTTGCATCTTGTCAGTTTGTCTTCGTTCTAGGTGGCGAAGTGACGTATCGTAACAACTTGTTGATTGTTTTTGGTTGGTCCAGTAGTGGTGGTGGTGGGGGGGTGGCAGGACAATGGCCCAAAGGGGGTTAATGTAGGCCGGCAGTCTAGTGGAGGAGTTTTGGTCCTCGTAAGAGGGAGTGTGTATTTTTTCTTCAACAAGTTAATTTCCTTTTTCAAGGCTCAACTCTTATAAACAGAAGAAGGATTTGGGGGGGGGGCCTTTCTACATCATGCTGGACATAGTAATTTGACAATTTGCTTGTAGTTCCATGTTTCTGATTTAATTGACCCAACAGGTATAGATAGGACGTAACTGTATATATAACTGGCTTCTCGTTACACCTTTAGTCGATTCTCTGAATTATTTATCTGTTCATGGACTGGCTTGCTTAGTTCATTTCATCATTCACTATTTTAATAAGCTTCATTTGTGCTCTCAGCTAACTGTCCTTTTTTTATGGATACATTGTAGAATGGTAATTTTTTATTTTTTTATTTTAATGAAAGACGTGTTACTATTCTTGCTTGTTTGTCATAATTAGTGCCTAGAAACAACCTTTGCCCTTTAACTATGTTAGTCTTTTGCGTGACAAGTTTCAGGATCTGACTTACTAATAAAAACTCGAAGAATTAATGTCTCTAGTTGTAGAAAAAGGGTCCTTCCTGGCAGCTCCATCGTAGATCTGGACTAACGGCTGCTTTCCATCTGGTTGCTGGTCATCTGGGAAACGATAATTGTTCACGCTAATAATAGTTTGTTGTTGAACTTCGTGGTTGACACGAATTTTCAGTCTTTAACTGAACGCGTGTATTTTTCAACGATTAATTCGGTACGTCACTTCTCTGTCCTATTTGAATACTTTGATCATTTTGTTTAACACATAATTCACTGTATTTAATTGTAATGCTTACACAATAACCTGGAAAATTGTATGGGAGGATTACATAATAAATACGGAAACTGTAGGAAGCTTCGAAACTGTTCGCAATACAAAACCAACAGTTTTCTTGAAGTGTGATTATTATTATTAATAGCTTTCAAAATGCGAGTTGACTTGGTTCGCTTCAAATTAATAATCCAATTTCAGGAAGGCAACTTAATTATGCACGCTCTTCTTGCCCAGTTTTTGTGTATAAATTACATCTTGGTTTCTAGTACACATGTACTGATAA
>KZ868955.1:53978-64336 GCA_003456935.1 Machilis hrabei | reverse complement strand
GCGATATGAATGAATTTTATCCTCTACTACTGACTTATCTGGTTCTGAAATTACACAAACATTGCTGAACAGTATATAGCATTAATTAAATAATTATAATAATAAAATAAGTATATAGGTAGGTTTTTAATATATAATTACTACAATAGCTGGTTTGAATCTAAATCATTTAACAAGTCTGTGTACGATGGTCTGGCTTGGTAAAATAAGAGTTAACTCAATTAGAAAAACGTGATGCATCTGGGTTTGCAAACAGACGGCTCATTTGTAGTCATTTTTCCTCAGCATCAAGATATGAAGAATTATTTGTCTGGGCATAGTACTGAACGGTTCTTTGTCCTGTATAGACCAGGAATCCCTGGTGTCTTCCCGGAAATTATTGAATTGTATCAGGGATGGCGAAAATCCCAAAATATAAGCAGTATTTACTAGTATACTGGTTTTGACTTTTGTATATTTTATTTCCAGTAAAGCAGAAAGAAAAGTAGGAAAAAAAGCAGTATTTACTAGTATACTGATTTTGACTTTTGTATATTTTATTTCCAGTAATGCAGAAAGAAAAGTAGGAAAAAAAGCCTAAGTGTTCTAACGTTTTTCTATTAGCCATTCATGTTTTCTTACATTCCTATTGAATAGTTTAGTTGTATTAGAGCCTGGTCTAGAAGAGGCCAGCAAGATTTAAGCATTTAGTAGCAGATGGGCAAGCTAATACTGAACTATCGAAATGTTTTTTAAATTTTAATCGCCAGCCTGTGATTCGGTTTTAAGAATGTTAAGGTTTGGAAATTTACAGTTGCAGTTCAGTAGTTGTGGAGTGTTGTGTTGTTAAACACGGGTCCCCAGACGCCTGTCCTATCTTGTCCAGGTATGACAAAGTAAGAAGTTGGGAACCCTAATACTGAGCAATTAAAAAAATAATACGTTTGATAACAGTTCCTGATATATATATAAGGGCCGATAGGTTCGAATCAGTGCCAGCTAAAATGGGTCTTCAAAGACGCTCTGTAAATGTTTCTATAATATATTTTCATTGGTGTTTCTATGATAAAAGCAAAACATTGTGAAATTAAATGAAAAAAGACAAATCTTTGAATGGGAAAAGGTCACTCTAATAGCCAAACCATTATTTCTACAACTCACAACAAAAGAGTGCATTTTTAAGAATCATTTTGTAACATCATTACCAAGTTTTTGAACTCAAAAAGGTTATACAGCTCTTCGCTATTGGAGCTACTAAAAAAAAAGTATCAAAAAATAAACTCGTGTGATTTAGGATTACCCAACGCATACAAGAAACGAAAAGGTTGATAAAATTTACCATATATAATTTAGCGTGTAATCTTTTAGTAGTTGGAAACTCAGTTCTGAAGTTAATAATGAAAAATTAGCTACACATTAGGTATAGCTAACATATCACCAAGATAGTTGCCGATGCACACGACTAATTGTTGGGGATCTTAGAATGTGTGTTTCCAGTGATCATCAAAACTCGTGTAAAAAAAATTAGCTAAATAGGAAAAAATTTTTATAAATGCTTCAGTAACTTAAGTCGTTACCATACAATAACAAGTTGTCTTGTTAGAATCAGTTTCAGAAGCATTATTAGCACCACTTCAGCTGTTTCTTGTCTATGAATTCAACAATTTTCTTTGTATTAGTAATTCAATAACCACTTACAACACGTAACAGTTGGAACACAAAGACGACACACAGTTCCAATGTAGCTATTACTGTTTCTGACACTGTTTTTAAAAGAAGAATATATTTGCGTGATTATGACATTAAATTTATAAGAAAAAGTAAATCAAATCTAAAACTTCCTTCCTAGCTTTTTTATTTATCGATTTTGCTTGCAGTTCTAAATATACACTCTTTGTTCTATATAATTATAAAAATACTCGTAGTTATGTAGACCCACAGTGTATAATGATTTTTTTTCGTGAACGCTTGAACGGCACGATTCACGTAATCTGGTTTCTTTCTCTTAATTCGCGAAAACATGCTCTTCAGGACATAGCGTACACATCGTCTCAACAACAAGATTTTTCGTTCAGTACAGTTTGATCAAAGCACTTTTGTGTTAGTGTGATAAAAATGTCCTTACTTACTCGAAACTAACAAGGGGTGGTCACAACATGTCAATGGCTAACCTGGTCCTCTTTACATTTATGGATAGCTTACGACACATAGTGCAAAACGTACGCTCGTTTAGTTGTAGACACTTTTTGTATTTAGAGAAAATTGCCGATAAAGATATAAGATGTGTATAAATTGCTAATCAACTATAGTTATTATTAAGCGATATGATGGTCTAGTGGTCCTGTCACTGGCTTAGTTGTAGGCATGACCTAGGTTCAAGATCAGACCTAAGCTTCAATTTTTTGTGTTGTTTATTTACGAATTACGTAATTAAACATATATTTTTGTCCCCGAGATTAAAGTGGATTAATTTAGTGAAGATTTGTTACCTAATAGTATAAAATTAAATTATCTACGACAAACTTACAATACAGATAATTAGGTTTGTTCCAATGACCCTCAGATATCGGTTAATAAAAAAGGATTGATCTACTGTACTTTTGAAAACTTTTTTTTTCTAAAAACCAACTATGTACGACATACTTACCCACTAATTCGTAAAACAGAATAAGTGGACTTAACTAGACATTAATATTGTGACTGTAAATGTGATGTCGTGATGTTTTTATAGAAAATTTTCACTTTTCAGTGGTACTGCTTCATAATATCCCCTGGTGTAATTAATACTAATGTGAACCAATGAATTCTTACACATTAAGACTTGACAGGACACATATACGGGAAGGAAAGTAAAATTTAGGGTAATGTCAAGTGCGTAATTCTTCAAAATAGTTTACTTGGCAGTGTCTTTAACAGTTATCTTAACAACTTCCTTAAATGTTTTAATAACACTTATCAGGAAGAAAAATAACTAAATAAAATCTTTAGAAAAGTATTACACTGATTCTTATGATAATTGAAATGCAACGTGTTAAAAACGTATGTGTAGTGTGTAAACAACATACAGAACTTATTGAATGCTTAAGACGTAGNTCTGTTTATAAAACTGTTAGGGTGTGTTAAAGAAATGTGTTAGAGCGAATCGTATTCTAATTGTTAATTATAAGTGTAGATGTGAGAAAGTGATTATAAAAACTATTAGGAAACTGTTTGGAGCAGTAAAATATATTGATGTACTCTACTTTTGCGTACTCTTTTCTAAACGTTAACCATTTCCGACGTATTTTACCACTTGTTCGTATAGTACAATAAGTGGAGTTACCTAAAAATCAACATTGTGATAGCAGGTATCATAGTGACACATAGAATTGCTTCATACTAAAAAGCCTACTTTTATAATCAATTCTTACGATGACCAATAAATACTTAACAACATAATTCTTTCACTAATTTGCATTGGTTTATAGTTTTCACGAAATGTTTCGTGTCTTATCTACATCTACATCTTACCCAACAATCAACTATAAGTCTTTGGCAGAGGGTGCAACGCACCAACTCATAAACGGTTCCATTCCCGAATTGCCCGAGGAAAAAAAAATACCACAAATACCCTTCCGTTCTACACCTAACTTCCCGAATCTTATTTGCAAGATCGTTTTTACCTATATACGTATCTGTTTACAGTACGTGTTCGCAGTTTAATGACAATAGAAGACGATATGCGGGGCTGCCCCCAACCTTGGAATAATTAGTGACTATGTATTAAGGTCCCTGAGGGCATTGAGCCGACCTTGGAGAGGTGTGAGGGTAGAGAAGGGTAGGATGAGGTGAACCATTCGGAGAGGGATGGGTGAGTTGGAGAGGGGAGGAGGAGGAGGTGGATAGGGTGGAGAGGGAAGGGTAGGTGTTGGAGTGTGTAGAGGGGTGAAGTGATGTGAATATGCTGGTTAAAATAGGTAACGAGTTGTAATTGATAAGAGTATGATTGTAATGAATAAGAATAAAGAAAGATGAATGAATGAGAGGAGTGTAGTAAAAGTTGTAATTATATAAATGGCGAAAGACAGGTTGTAAGATGACACGAGTTTTAGCATGGCAGGAGGAATGATGTCTTGGAAAGAGCGCGTCAATTCGTTTTGGGATTGACCTGTGAAAACTATTGATATTTATTAAATGGTGGGTCATGGTTATTATTATTGTGGTTATGGAGATGTAACTTTTTGCATATTCTGTCAAGGGATGTTGTATGGGTGGCAGAAAAACGATGATATTTATAAGGAACATAAGAAATGGTATCTGTAATGTGCGTATGTACGACTTGTGGAAGAAAAAATAGACTATGCGAGTAGATGGAATGTGCGTGAAGAGCGCCGAAGCGTGTGCGTTGAGAGATGGTGGCTAACTGTGGCGGAGAAATGCATGAAGGTGGTAAGGGAAGCGTTGGAAACGGGTGAGAGGAGGACAGAGTAAGATAGGGATGAGGTGGATCAGAGTAAAAAGGCCGAGTCGGGATAGCCTGGAATATCAGTGTAAAGATGGCATTGAAACGTAGAAGTGTTGAGTTAGAAATGGTATCTGCACGTGAGGAACAAGACCCTACGTTAGGGTTTTGATCGTTTATGGATAATGTGAAAACTGTTATTGATCTTGTGGATTATTACTATCAGCTGAGCAAAACACCAAGCATTACCGGCATTGTGAACAGCGACAGCGTTGAGTCCAATAATATAGTGAAAGAAGAAGAAGAAGTTGATGATAATATGAGCGATATATCGACCGTCATATTGGATCCCATGTGGGAAAGTCCCATGCAACGCCTGATTGAAGTAGTCGATATATCGGACGATGATGATGATGATGACATATCATCACCACCAGTGCTCATCGATTTGTCGATCAATGACGGTGAAGAGGTCTATAATGGAGCAGCCGAAAGTATCGATCTAGTGACACCACCCGGATCACCAGTGTGAAGGACATGATCATCATCATCAGCAGCAGCAGCAGCAGCATTATTATAGTATTAGCAGCAGCAGCAATGAACGTGATGACGTCATTTATATGGAGTATATATAATAGCCCCATTGCAACGGTCTGCGCTTCAGTTGTACCAGATCTTTTGCAAGGTGACATCATTCCTAGCCTAGCAGTTGTGAAAACATTATTATCATGGAAAATATGGTAGCAAGTGACAATGGGGATAGCGGCTTTTTCAGTGAAGGTTTAGATCTGGACATTACGCAATATGAAGGTCCTACAAGTTATTATAATGCGGTGCAAGGTCTGATAGAACCATTATCGTCCTCTTATCCATTGTTAACGATACAACAACAACATGATGAACATCAGCCGCAGCAGCAGCAACAAACAGTGTCGATTAAGCCGAATCCAAATTTGAAATATACCATCGGCGAGAGTCGTCATGTGGTGATAAAGCCTTGTCAAGGGGAGATGTACGTGCATATACGTGATTATTATAAAAACGTTCTGGAAAATGAAGAAACAGGTGAAAAAGTGGAAACNATGCGTCCATCCCGCCGTGGTATTGGACTAACATATAAACAGTGGCAGGCGTTTTTGCAAATCTTACCACAAGTGAAGNAGNAAGNNGNGCANCGTTATAAAGGTTTTATGAAAGTGGTGCAGCAGCAGCAGCAGCAAACTGCCATGAACATTAAAAGGAAGGCGTATCCGGTAAAGCCGTCGAAAAGTGGAGCACGGAGGAAACAAAAATAGTGATTTGTGATAAGTGATAACCTTTGTGCCGTAAAAAGGTTATGAATACTGATAGTGGTAATCCATGTGCACGTGTGGTAACCGGACAAAATAAGTATGTATAATTCATATACAGGGAGAGAGATATATAGAAATGCTGATGATTATGCAAAAGTAATAACGATATTGATGAATGACTAATGTCCATGTGCGTATATTAATAATGATGCTGCTAATGATTGGGTCTTAATGTTCATATGTGTGTGTTGTTGTTAATAATGATAAATGTTTATGTAAAGACATTAATATTGATACTGCTGATGACTATTGTTCATGTACGTATTTTAATATTGAGACTGCTGATGACTATGTTTCATTTATGTGTTTCAATATTGATGCTGCTGATGATTGTATACGTTAATGACTATTGTTCATGTATGTATTTTAATGATTCATGATATTGATGATTGTGCACATGTGCGTATATTAATATATCCAAATAAAAGACGATTCTTAAATATTTGTGTTTCATTTGATTCGGACACCATGCCCCGTGAGGACAGAAAGGTTAAAACTGTATATACAAATCCTAAACATCCAGGTAGTTTTGGGGGTGTACAAAAATTGTATAATGTGCTTAAACATGAAGGGTATACACGTAAACACGTTGAACGTGTACTTAAAGGAATGAGAGCCTATACAATACATAAACCATTACGGTATAGATATCCTAGAAATAAGATATATGTTATGGGTATAGATGAACAATGGCAAGCCGATTTAAATGACATGAATGCCATTAAGCAGTATAACAAAGGTATGAGATACATATTGACATGTATTGATGTGTTATCTAAATCTCAAAAACCGGTAAAGCATTGACCAAAGCCTTTCAACAAATATTTAAACAAAGTGGTCGTATACCTTTGAAATTAAATACAGATCAAGGTACAGAGTTTGTGAATAAAGAATTTCAANAATATTTAAAATCACAAAAGGTTGAATTTTTCACCACAAGGAGTGAGAAAAAGCAGCAGTGGTTCAACGATTTAACCGTACCTTGAAAGAACGCATGTGGCGTTATTTTACGCATACTAACACGTATACGTATATGAATGTTTTACAAGATTTGGTGGATGGGTATAATATAACAGTGCATTCTCCAATAAAAATGAAACCTATAGATGTTACGCTACATACACAAATGATGGCGTATAACAATTTATATAAAAATACTATCCCTAGTATAACCAAGGTGGATCCTAAACCCCGATTTAAAGTGGATGACCTGGTGCGTGTAAGTAAAGTGAAAGGTGTGTTCGAAAAAGGATATACNGGTAATTATTCAGAGGAATTATTCACAGTGGCCTCGGTAGCAAGAAGAACGCCNCCCGTGTATAGGTTACGGGATTCGGCTGGACATATAATCGAAAGGGTATTTTATGAACCCGAATTGCAAAAAGTATACGTGGAAAAAGATGAGGTATATGCGGTGGACAAAATATTGCAAAGACGCGGAAAACGGGTACTTGTGCAATGGCGTGGTTATCCTGCAAGTGCTGCGACATGGATTCCACGCAAGGATCTTGGACGTTTATAAAATAAATAAACATTTGTGTTTAANGGTAGTTCCGAACGTGCATATGATCAGGAAGCATGAGTTTTTTATGTCACGCTACCGTCGAATGCATCCATGGATTTTTTCCCGCCATACGCCAGCCCATTATATTACACGTTTATCGGGTAATGTAGCATTGGAAGGAGAATGGTAAGTCGCATTAATGGAGATACAAATGCCGCGTAGCTAATATAATATTGTGGAAGGTCATAATATTATTCAAGTGATGACGCGTAAAGATCCTTTAGCGNTCCCGTTGATGGATACACTCAATTTAACACCGGATGACGTGGAAAAATGGATAAATAATACATTAATAGATTTACCCTATCTGATATAACATTTCTTGGAAAATAATGTGAGTGTACCTAATATATTGGTGCGAAAAATTAATACAACGTTAAGTCAAAGGACAACTCTAAATGACGAGAAAAAAATATTATTTGTTTGGATATAAGCTATAAAATAAGAGATATATTGATGGGGAATGATCATGTATCGATGTCAGAAATTCGGGAATTCAATGCCGAAAGAAAGAAAACATTGGAGGAGGAGGAGAATAAGGATACTTCCGTGGTTATTAATGAACATACGGCATATCCGACGAACGATGATATACAACGATGGCTTAATGGACGTCTTCCAAAAATACCAGGTTTGATACAATATCTCCGCGAAAAAAATATGTATGTCCCAGGCCGGATAATGGAAAAAGTGTATTGGTTATTTTCAAGTTCCGGGAGTTAAGCAATAGATCAGCAAAGAAAAGTATTGATCGAAATTAACGAAGGAATTCAAGCCATTTTGGAAACAAACCCCGGAGTAAAATTGTTTGTGGCATTGTTTTTAAACGTTGGAATTGTCTTGCTCTTCCTTGGTATTTTGCTCTTGACCGTGACGATGAAGATTTTNATACCGCTGTAATAATTGCATATAATGCTTTAATTTAGCATGAGGGGTGAGAGATGTATCGCTTAATGTGGCTAACATTTCTTTATCTAGCCGTGCCATTGCGGTACCTGTAGCAGTTACGTTTGAAGATGCTGATATTAGATCGTGAGCCGTCGGTGGCTGCAACGACATATTAGATGCCCATGTATCGGCNGGTACGAGAACCATTTTCTTGCCATGTTCCATAGTATTTTCAACTTAGTAATGATGGGAGTGTTTGGAGTACTGTACTTAAAAGAGTTGGTAGGAATGGTAAAAGACCACCGTAATGTACCAAAGCTTGACGTTTTCGTTTCACCGATGGTGTTTTATGTGCTAGAAAACGTATGAGTTTTTTATGACGTATTAATTGCTTTTTGCACGATGCGGTTTAGGGCACGTTTCCACGAAGTATATTGAAAAAACTCTCACACAAAGCTTGCATGACGTGTCCAGGTGCAGCGGTCAGAAGATTTGTTCTTTGAGCCAGTTTACTCTGACGTAGAAGATGTAGATAATTTAGCGTATCGGGTGTCGAACGTAACATGAGCTGTCGTATTAAGCAAGCCGTACAAGGTACGTATTAAATCAAGAGCTCTGGTCTTATTGGTGCGNGGTAGCACGACGTATATTTGATGACANACGNTTGATGTATAATTAGACGNTGTGGTATTATCNAANCGTTGTTGTACCGTGCCAAGTTCGTGAACTTCTACCAATAATAAACAGACGATGTTTATCAAAAGTATAAATACGCTGACGCAATAGGTTTTAAGACTTAAACANGCTTGTAATCGCTCTTGCACTGTCTCTGTGGCTGCATTCATCATGTAACTAACAGACTAATTATTTTGCATCCTGTTTTATAGCGTGTAACTACGACGCATGATTCATGGATTTGTAAATGGCACAATGATCCACTGTACCGTTTTTATTCATACATTGCATATAATAAACATCGTTATCAACGCTGTTATGAACGGGTGGACACTCCAGATCATTCNAATCGAGCACGGGTATGCTAACCATGGGTTGAAAAAAATGCACCTTTTCCCGTCCTTTAACATATATATCCCGGGCATTTGCGGCAAGATATCGCACACATAATGGTAAAAACTTGTAAGGGACGAAACCTTCGTTCCATTTCAAACCATGAAGATGTTGTTGTAACCACATGTTCTGACGTTGAGTCATATTTTTTAAATAAGACCAAGGGTAAGGTGGCATGAATAGAAACGATTGCACTTTCGTAAGATCATTCGTATTAACCGCACACGCTGCATATTCTTTTATGACGAAACGATTGGCATCGTCCATAAAACACTCGCAATCCAGCACCACACTTGCCATGACTTATAATCAAGGGTAGACTGACATGTATCGTTGATATGTCGATGATTTTATTATTATTATTTAGGAATATACACGATAGGTGTTTCACCAGGGAGTATACCTGTCCTCACACGTAGCATATCGGGGGTGTGTGGCTTTAAATCGAGTACCAAATAAGTATAAGGTTTACGTGTTGCATCGACGTAAGCTTCGACGAGAAATTTCACGTGTCCAGGATACAATTGTTTTGCCAAATGGGTTATTTGTAATTTGTCGCGCGGGTTTTTAAATAACACCATGTAGTGGGTATTTAACGATATCGTGCGCATATCTTTCCCTTGGTGAAACACATTTTGCACAATAAATTCGATACTTGTGTTTTAATGATGAGTACCTTTCATAAACATATTCATCATTTCTTTGTTATTTCCAACTTCGTTCATAAGATCGTCCACCACAACCAAATTTCGTTCATTTGGATCAAGATAAGTTTCAATGTGTGTTGGAAACCCTTCGATGAATCGTACACTCGGAATTTTATGCATTATTGTTTTAAATACGGGTTGATAAGCGCCATAACACCAGATAATGTTTGTGGGTGATTTATCCAGAATACCATGTGCCGATTGAAGTAAACGTTGCACATATTGAGTTTTACCTGACATGGTTGGTCCTGCCACGATACACGTGAATGGATGCTGCGATTAAATATCCCGTTGCGAAAATACAATACCATCGTGCCACATCTTCCCCTAATCATCGACCTACACGTACTATTATGCCA